>JACMIG010000048.1:22239-56971 GCA_014805385.1 Levipalatum texanum
TAGGTACCGGTTGCATACCAACCCGGAAAATTCCATTCCTTAATTTGTTAAAACCCCCTACTAAACCTCACCATTCCCACCCCCCCCCCCTCTCCTCTACAATCTCACATAATTCTTCCCTCAGTGAATCCACTGCGACGTACGACCCGGTTGCCGCGGCGCGCTATCGATCAATCGTCAAGGATTTCCTGGATACGGTATCGGAACAAAATATTCTCGATCCCGACGAGTCGTGGCTCCGCGCGGGACCCAGCTCCAGTCGGAGTACCGATTTAAACGGTAGAATGAGTCATGATTCGCTGGTCTGAATGCAACAATTGAAGGCTCCCGCACAGTTGGAATCAATCTGGCCACTGACGAAAAGCTTTCTCCATTCGCGGGCGATATTCGCGTGATACACGATGCGGTTGGGTTTTTTCACCTTAATGCCGATTAAAACTGTCAAAATATACGAGAGGGATCAAATAATAAAGAATGCATTTCAGGTAGCTGAACTGTCCAAGCACTTCCACACTTGCTTTCCACCGAATACGCCCGAACTGGAAGCAAAGGTATGGATAATAGTCATAAAAAGATGTGTTTTTATGAAAAAGGTGGCACATAAAGAACCTGACTCGAAGTAATATGCTTCACGTGGCTTAATGTTGTTACCAGATTTGTGACGAATAATTATTCTCTCATTGTCAGATCGAACGCATGATGGAAACAATCAAGAAGTACGAAGATTCGACACTTCTTCATGCGGAGCATCGATTCGGAGAGCGACTCGTGAGTGATCTTTGATTTATTGATCGATTGAATTCTTAATTTTATTGTTATGATGTCTTCTTTCAGTTCAAGCAGTGCCGTGACATGTTCGAGAAGGTGCAGTCGAGGTACTCCACCTATAAGGCACGTGCCAAGAAATAGAATTATTAGAGAATCATTAGAGAACTCATTTGAAAAATTTCATAGATTTTTGTCTTATTCTGTTATGTCGTTGATAGGTTTTTGTTTTTCCAACATCTTGTATTGTATTTTCTTATCGTGTCTATGTCGCTTCTATGTATTCCGGATCTCACGGTAACTTATCCATTTTTACACATTACTCTGACAAACGTGTTTTTGTTGCCGCCCTCATTATTTTTATTCATCAAAAATTCATCCAGATGCCCGTTCCGTATCCTTGTCGTGTTTGAGCTTTCGCGAATCTTTCCCTTTTCATGCAGCGCGTGTATCTCGACCAGTTTCACTCTGCTCCCCGTCCGGTTAAATGCCCCCAATTTCCAGCGATTCCAACGTACGCAAGAAAAAAAACATAATAAAATGACTCACCGTTTATTAGCGTTCAATTTGTTGGGAAGCTCCAGGGATTTGTGGTCCCTGAGAAGTACCTATTGATCAAAAATTGCAATGGTAGATCATTCCGAGTGGTTGAGATGCGTGCCGCTCGCCTCTTAACGGCAGTTGGGAGGAGGGCAGCCGCCCTTTCAGCGTCCCAGCCAGGACCCAGTCGACGGCCGATCACTTCGTCTGCTCCCACTGATACGCCCCTTCCGACCGTGGAGAGAGGCGATGGTCCTAAAAGGTTCCATCCTGTCTCGGAGATGAAGAAATCGATCATTTTTACAGAATTCCTGGCGCGGCGACGACTCGCATCGAATTCGACTTTGACTACCTCCTTGACGAAGCCAACCGTGAGCGGATACGGGATGAAATCAGGTTGAACAATGATTTCTGAATGTATATTTATATCGATTGAATTGTATTTGCAGAGATCGCAAGGGCGTCGGGGACATTGATGCCCTGCACTCGACGTGGGAGTCTATCCAATCGGCCATGGAGGGAATGACCAAAGTGACCGAAGACGAATACGCCCGTCTCTGGGATACGGTTCGTAATTTTTAACCCAGCGCAATCTTGTACCCTGGCTCAGTTGGTTAGATGCCAGGTGCGAACCCCTGCTAATGGAGGTTCGATCCCGCTCCCAGCTGTGAGGACATGTAGAAGCGACCAGAACAAGGGCTATCCCCACGGGGAAAGCCTCCCATGGTGACGCAGAACGGATATCTGAGCGGATACATTATTGTTCGATATATATTTATCGCTAGAAATCTGGTTGCCACTTGATTGGCATCTTTCAGTTGTATGATGAGGCGGCGCGGATCCCCAACGCCACGCATCCATCCGTCCCAAGGGGAGGAGAAGAGAAGGTGGGGGAATCGATGTTCAGTTCTTATATTATTGATGTTTGATCTGAGGATTATTGGTTTTGCAGGCAGTCGTGGTGGACACGCTGAATCCCGGCGCCAAGCGCGAGGGGAAGGGCCTTCGTACCGCCGAGCAGATTGTGCAATCGTGGAGGTACGGTATATACTCTGGTCGCTCGATGAGATAAACACCGTAGCGAGGTGCTAAACTCTATCTAATACAGATGAAGAGGTGGACGATTTCGCAGTGTTTCTGTCAACCAATACAAATATATTTGTCTCCAGATCAGTGAAAAAATAGTTCCTGATTTGGCCTGACTGGTAGGT
The DNA here is from genome assembly GCA_014805385.1 of Levipalatum texanum. Lineage (NCBI taxonomy): Eukaryota > Metazoa > Nematoda > Chromadorea > Rhabditida > Diplogasteridae > Levipalatum > Levipalatum texanum. The sequence continues at coordinate 24,756 of JACMIG010000048.1, forward strand.
GCACATTAGAAAATTTTTGAAATTTGGGCCAAAGGGGGTGCACATTTCGAAGAAAATTGAGATTTTGCAGGTCGTTCTGGGGTTTTTACGTCTAGGGGGGTGCACATTGGGACGTTTGGACCCGCTAGGGGGGTAAACATTGAAATTTTCAGTCAGGCAACTATTTATTCACTGTTCCAGATCCCTCCTGCATCCAACGGAGGCAGCGGGGCAACGGAGCTACGCTTTCATTGGTCTGCCCGTGGTTGACGATGTCTTACTGTAATGGTTGAAGGTCCTCTCGCTCGTACCGAGTGTGCCGTCCTCGATTACGTGTGGACACGCATCGTCGCCCTCGGATTCCAGCCTGTCCAAGTACGGTTTAGATAATCCATCAATATCTGATCAACGATCAATCGATACCAGAGACACGCTTTTGTAGGTCTCAGATCTCGTCCAGCGCGATACGGGACAAGCGTGTGGAATGATGCATGAAGGCATGCAGGTCTGTAAGGGGGGAATATTCTATTTTCTTATTTGGACGATTTTGTGCGGCTAAGAATCCGACGGGCTTTCATGGTCTTAAAACCATTTTAATGTGGAAAATATTGTTAGTTTAGTACACCCTGGAAACGGACCCGTCGACGGCCCTTTCGGGCACAGCCGAGATGGGCATCGCTGCCATGCTGCGTGGAATGCACTTTAAGAAGGAGCAACTGCCCATGCGATTCGTTGCCTTGTCGAGGTAGATCCTTTGCGATAAACGCAGTAATGAGATGCGTACTACTATACCCTTTGATACTGGCTCTACTTCTTTTGATGAAGGACTTCCTTGGCAATCCTTGGCTAATTTTTTCATTATAGGTGTTTCCGCCCCGAAATAAGCAAGTCCGCCTCCGAAGCACGCCTGTACAGAGTGCACGAGTTTACCAAGGTGTGTATCGATTGCGAATATTGATCGATGATAAATGATTAAAGGTGGAAATGTTCGTAGTTTGCACGCCCGAGCAGTCGGAAGCCGAGCTCCAATTCCTCGTCGCCACGCAGAAGGATACGATGAATAGCCTTGGCCTCCACTGCCGGTATCGATCGATCGATTCTTGATTAGCGTATTCCTGTCATCAGGGTCCTCGAAATGCCATCAGAGGAGCTGGGCGCATCGGCCCATCGGAAATACGACATTGAGGCGTGGATGGCAGGGAGGAAGATTTTTGGGGAGGTGCGATTTGTAATATGTCGTCGTACGGTAAAACACACTCTTTAAATTTGGCAATTTGCCAAAAGTTTGCAGTGTTTTTTAAACTATTCGTTTTAGGTGTCGTCCGCCTCCAACTGCACGGACTTTCAAGCACGACGACTCGGTGAGACATTACAGTATTCCTCAATACCGTATCCCACGTTATAATTACAACATTACTGGCGTTACAGTAGCCGTGTTAATTACAGTATCCCTGTTTAGGTATTCGGTACATTGATGATTCGGGTGCTCGCCCGTTCGTGCACACTTGCAATGGGACTGCGATCGCCGTTCCCCGTGCCCTCGTTGCCCTCCTCGAGGCCGCTCAGGACGAGAGTAGGAAGGGAAGCATAAAAGGCGAGTAGAAAGTGTGGTAATACTGTCGACGAGGGTAAAACCAAAGCGGCGAATAACAACTTTGATATTTCATCTTCGAGATCTTTGACATGCCGTAGAATGGCGCACTGTATTCTCAGAGTCGCTTAGCTTCCTTCAACAGTATCCAAGTCCTCCTCACTCCAGAACTCCCTGAGCCGATCCGACATCGCATAGAACGTCGTGATGCCAAGGGAAAGGTCATTCGCGACGAGAAGATCAAGTTCCAGACGGGACCCGCCTTCGTTTGAACATGACAAGTACCTCCGCTAGAGTCAGTTGATTTTTGTTGTCGATAAACTAGGTGATTGTTATGATATGATGCTTTCATTGTTTGAACGAGTAGCTCATAAATATCCGAATTGGGAAGTGTGATAGTTACAATGTTTCTCCACAGGGGTTCACAACTGTCTTGGAGTGCGGTAAGGATACGATAGTCCGTCTTACAATCACAGTACAACTTGGATCGCGTCCGGTTGAGAGGCTTGAAAAGAGTATCTTTCTGCTCGGTCAGAGATTCGACGCATATCATGATCCCGCCCAACGACAAAATGACTCTTTATGTTGTCGCTGATTCATCACCGGGGGCTTTGATGCTCACAAGCTCACAATCAGCGACCTCTTCCAGCGACCTAATGACAATCGAGTAATCAAAGCGCGCGCAAAAATCATGAGCGAGTGTGTGATACGCTTCTCCTCTCTACCATCTGGCCTGTTCTCTATTAGCTATAAGCGCATGGTTGTAAATTATCCTATTACACGGGGCGGGAGGCGAAAACAGCAATACTCGTCATACGAAGTTTCAAAAATGAGTGCGGTGGTGAAAACAAACGGATGGTGATGGATAGGGGAAACGAACATTTTCTATTAGAGCATAACACCAAAGGTAAACAATATTAGCTCAAGACTAGTATTAGGGGACCTCTCGGAGAGGAAGGGGGTAAACTACGATACATTAGCATTCTAAATCTAGATAACTTTAGGCCTTGAATCCTTCCAGCGTCGATTTCGGTACGTCGAGCGTCTTGGACAGCATCTCCTTCTGCTCCTGCAAGACAACGAGTAAAAAATGATCGTGTGTCCAACTCTACCCTCAAAGTTCCAAGTCTACGGAATCATTGATACCATCTGCCAACCGTATTCCAGCTCCCCCGTACCTGGTAGTGGGTGTATTTGTTGCCGGTAGCAGGCGACGAGGAGGGAAGGCGACCAGCGTACGAGATGGCTCGTCCGGATCCGGGGTTCTTCGTCGTCGACAGCAGCGAATTGAAGCGCGGTTGCACGAACGTCCATCCTCCCATGTTCTTGTGCTCTTCTTGCGCCCACACAATCTCCGCCTGGGGGTACCTGAACGAAGGATTACGGAATGTATCGACCAAACGAAATTTATAAAATGATACTTGGTGGCCTCCTCGAGGATCAGGTCGTAGGGGAAAGGCGAGAGTTGCTCGACACGGGCGAGGGCAACCTCGGCTTCCTTTCCGACGTGCTTGCGGGCGGCCACGACGTCGTAGTACACCTTGCCTGAACGATGATGATTAGAATGAGATGATACTATTGTAGTTTTAGGGAAAAGAATACGAAAATAAATTCAAACTGACCAGTGCAGAAGACGAGCCGCTGCACCTTCGTGTGGTCCGAGCAGCCCTGATATGGCGGCAATTACTGGAAGTCCCCGAATGACATCATAGTCAGTCTCGAGGAAAATGCAATCATGAAGTGGGATAGGTTTCATACTTCGTTACTAAATTTATCTTACCTTACAACTATAATACAACGCCCTCATACCTATACCTGCTCGGGGATGACGCGCTGGAACTTGGTGCCGGGAAGGAATTCGGAAATGGGCGATCGTGCAAGAGGGTGGCGGAGCAGAGACTTCGGGGTCATCACGACGGCGGGCTTGCGGAAGGGCATCGTGACCTGGAATCAGTTTGCGATTGATCATATCCATTCGCACCACAATACCTGCCGCCGGAGGAGATGGAAGATGTTGGCGGGAGTCGTACAATTGGCAACGATCCAGTTCGTGTCGTGCAGCTGCTGCGCCTCGTAGGTTCCGTCAAACGCGGCCTTCTGAAAGGAGGTCCAAGATCAGAGTTCAGTTTGCGATTCAACCAATCGTGCTACCGTAACCATGACTCACGCTGGCATCAATGGTGTCATCCTCGTTGCACATCTGGAGGAATCGTTCGGGGCGGGCGGAGGAGTGCTCGGGGCCCATTCCCTCGTATCCGTGGGGAAGGAGCATCACGAGACCCGACTGTCGTATCCACTAAAAAGATAATAAGTACACTAATGCCAGATAATTACAGTATCTCCCGCAAAAATAATAAACATAGTAATTTTAAAAATACCTTGGACTGTCCGGACGAAATGAACTGGTCAATGATGCACTGGGCCGTGTTGGAGAAGTCTCCGAACTGGGCCTGCAAGCGAGGAATACCAAATTGGTCTTGCCCAGAAAGTTACAGTACCTCCCAGATGACGAGCGAATTGGGGTCGACCATCGAGAAGCCAAGTTCGAATCCGAGGACGGCGTATTCGGAGAGCGACGAATTGCACACGGAATACGATGCTTGGGAGTCCGATAGGTTGTTCAGCGGGTTGTAGACCTAAACAGGAATACTAGTTCTAACATCGAAAGAAATAACAATCGCAGCATTCATCATGCTCTCAAAAAGCTGCTACTCATTTTTCAACTACGAATGCCGGTTAGATACCTGATTAGTATTCTTTGTGAGGATCCAGTCAGCGTACTCAAAAATGTAACACGGTAAATATTAATTATTGAAGTAAGGAGAGGAGAAGCAAACCATCTTTTCGATGCTCAAACGTTTTCCCTGGTAATTTTTGACCTTTGAAAAAAAGAAAAGAGTCCCAACCTTCTTGTCGACCTTCTGGTCGTGAAGGACGTGATGACGGTGAGAGAAGGTACCGCGCTCAACGTCCTGGCCAGAGAGACGGACGTGAGTTCCCTCTTGGAGTAGAGATCCGAAGGCAAGAGCCTCTCCGATCGACCTGCAATACTGCGTTTATCAGCGATCGGAAGGGGGGGGGGGTCGCATCGTCGGAACCTTGAAATGCACGTACCAATCAACAGAGTCGTCGGTGACCATCTGCTTCCTTCCCTTGAGAGTCCTCTCCAGTCCACGATGGAGGTTGAATCCTTCGGGAACGGACGAGAACTTGTCAATTATGTGATCGAGGACCTCGGGTTCAATGCCCGTAGAGGGGACCTAAACAAGAAGCAACTTATTTGCCGTGGAAAACCAATACATGAAATGGGCGGAGTTTCGGGCTTCATTACTGCGTTTACATAGGACAAAGAGACTCTCTTGCCTTGAGCGGATCGCGCCTCTTGAAGAAGTCATCCCAGGGCGAATCGAGCCAGTCGCGATTGCGGACGAACGTCACCTTGGCTGCATTCTCATAAGCATCCTCGAGAATCTGGCCGTACTTCGTCAGTTCGTCCTGAATACGACGTGTTCAGTTTGCGATCAAGTATTTAACCCTGAAAGCCATTTACAGAGAGTATCCTGCTCTCGATTTCAGTTCGCAATCGGGTATTCGGTATTGATACAGTAACCCTTCAGCTTGCCTTGACATACTGCTCGTTGGCGACACCCTCCTGGATGATCTGCTTCTGGTAGAGCTCCAGCACGGGCTTGGTCACCTTGACCTGAAAAGCGAGAAGGTAAATATCGCGCCGTACAAGGTTTTGATGGAGGACAGATGAATGGTCATTATCGAATTATAAGGGAAACAGCCCACCTTCTGGTACATGAGCGGCTGTGTGAACATGGGCTCGTCGAGCTCGTTGTGGCCGTGCCGCCTGCAAGGGATCGATCAGTTTGCGATCTCTACATCTCCAGTATACCGGTAGCAGACGAGATCGATAATGACGTCACGCTTGAAGGTCTTGCGCCACTCGGCGGCAACGTTGCACACGTGGATGACGGCCTGGAAACGTAGGGTAAATATTTCGGCTACCGTATATCCAAATCATACCACTGATAGCAGAGCGCAAACTGACCTCGGGATCGTCGACGTTGACGTGGAAGATGGGGCATCCGACGACGCGTCCGACGTCCGTGCAGTAAGGAGACGAGCTGGAGGGGATACGGTAGCTTTGAGTAGACCAAAATAAATACCGCGAGAATCGGGGATCGGTGGTGAATCCAATCTGGTTGTTGACGACAATGTGGATGGCGCCGTGCGTCGTGTACGACGGGAGGTCGTCGAGGTTGAACGTCTCCATGACGACACCCTGAAATGACTCCATGGATCGAACCATCGACCAGAACGTTGTGAACCGAGGCTCATATCCACTACGCCAAAAATCCGTATGGATTCAAACTGGAATAAAGCTTACCTGTCCAGCAAAGGCAGCATCTCCGTGCATGAGAATGGCCATGGTGCGATCGTGCTTTTCGTCACCCGCGTAGAAGGCTTCGGCACGGACCTGCAAAGGGCAGGGTTACTTCCCGAGTCCAATAAAATTTACTTTTTTTATCTACGGTGAACATTTTCATAAATTTAGCATACAGACTGCAAAGCATCAAATTATCGATACCACAACATGAGGCGGCGCCAGTTGACCGTATCCTCGCCTACCTTTCCAATGACGACGGGATCGACGGCCTCGAGGTGGGAGGGATTGGCAACGACGGCAATCTTGACGGGCCGTTGACTCTGTCGATTGAGGCGCTCAATGCACACTCCCAGATGGTACTTGACGTCTCCGGAACCTGAAAGAGGATTATAGATGTGAATTTCGTGAAAAAAATTGCATTCAAAAAGCTACCGTACCCTCATCGGCGGGCTCAAGATTGGAGAACTGGGAGAGGATCGTGGAGAGGGGCTGACGGCAGACGTTGGCAAGCACGTTGAGACGTCCACGATGCGGCATTCCTATGACAAACGAGTCCACGCCGAGGTTGGACGAAGCATCGATGACCTGTAGTTAAGGCATTTATCTCATTCTGATAAATCAAAGTTACTGTATTTGTCTCGGCCAGCTAAATGACGAGGTTTAATAAATACTGTACCTCCTTGATGGCGGGAATGAGAACTTCGCATCCCTCCAGTCCGAATCGCTTCTCGCTCGGCCACTTCTTGGCGAGGAATTCCTCGAACTTGGTCGATCGGATGAGACGCTTGAAGAGGACCTGAAGGGAGCCAGTTATCATAGTGACCGAGCTCAACGGATATGACCCAGTCGCACTACCGTACCTTCTTCTGGTCGTGGCTCAGTTCGGTAACGCGGGGCGCCTCAAACCTCCTGCGAATCCACTCCTGCTGCTCGTAGTTCGTCAGGTGCATGTATTCCACGCCCGTCTTGTTGCAGTAGATGGTCTTCAAGAAGTGATGTTTACAGTATTTCTTCCATGCTCAAAACTACCGTATATCGAGTGAGCAGTTCATATTGCTCAAAACCCCTGATTCTTATCGCCTTGTGGGCCCCATGCCCGCTCGTATTTCGTTGTTTTAATGACAGCGATAAACATGATGATGATGATGATGAAATTGAAATTGATGATGATGATCAAACTACCGTACCTTAAGTCGGTTGACAATCTCGCGGAGGGGCAGCGACTTGACGTCTCCACCAATGTGGGTGGTGGGCGGGAGGACGAATTCGCGGTCGAGGTCCTTCTCGGAGAGTCCGTAGAAGGAGAGCTCCAGCTCCGGGGGGACGGTATCGTCGAGGTCGGCGCTGTTGATGCCGAGGGGATCGAGGTCGGCAATGTTGTGGCCGCGGGTCTAAAGACGATACCGTAAATTCAGATACCGTAATCTCTAACAGTAATTCAGACACCGTGATCCTTCGGGAAAAAAGAAAATGGATACCTGGTAACTGCGGATGAGCAGCTGGACCTTGAGGTGGTCGGCGATGGCCTCGACACCGGCGGTGGCTCCTACGGCGCTAGCGCGCGGAGCAGAGACGGCGGGGAGAGAGCCACCGATGGCGAGGGGAGGGGCCTGGAAGAGGGACGGTTGAAGGGTTACGGTAGAAATGGAGAAAGAAAGCGGTGTCACACCTGGAAAGCCTGTCCGGGTCCGGCTCCAGCTTCGACGTTGCGGAAGTACGCATCCCACGACGCGTGCACAGTCGAGGGGTCGCGCTGGAAAAGGAAAAATTTCAGTTTCCAATCAATTTCAATTTTTCCCGCTATTTGCGTCGTTCTCTTCGATTCGATCGCGTAGCGAGGGAAAGGGGGAATACCCTCTCCCCTCCCTTCCCCTTCCATTCTAACGTAATCGCCCTGTTCCGGCGGGAGAACATCCTCTCTCGTCCCTCACTCACGCGGTACAGAAAATCAAAAACCAACTTATCCGACGGCTGATGGTCAAAGGCGATGAAATTCGTGACTTGTTTATCGTCGAAAGGGAGCCAAATAAAGCAACGAGCGCCGCTTATCCCCGTATAGGGAGTGAGCTTCTTTTCATGCGCGTGAGACGTGAACACAAAGATCGAATTCCGAGTTTTGGCCATGCGGCATCGTTGGTGGCAATGCATGCGACGGAAGCGTGAACGGTCTCACTTGCCGGCAACTTCCGATTCAAATTTAGCAGTTCTGATGCTGAATGACTCACAAATTATGATTCATAACACCGATTCAGCGCAGGTAAAAAGAAGGCGCATATAATTGTGTCTATTTTTTAGTGTTGTCAATATCATTCATCATTCAATCTTCTTCAGAGAATTTTCGTCTGTGAATGAAGATTGAATGAATGATCAAGCCAATTTTCATTCATCATCATTCAATCTTCATTCACAGACGAAAAGTCTATGAATGAAGATTGAATGATGAATGATTTTGACAACACTACTATTTTTATGTCCGTCCTTACCTGCCAGCTGTCGTACATCTGCTCAATGTAAATGGAGCTGCTGCCGTTCATGAACTGCTCGTGCTTCACGGCCGCTGCCGCCGACGTCTGGCGGCGCGTGGCATTCTGGACGAAAATTTATTTTTAGAATAATGAATATGCAGTTTTTAATAATATTAAATGTACGGCCGTTTTATGCCATTATTTTCTAAGGATGTACCAAAATGGGAACCTGAATCGGAGTGGAGATTCCCTCGAGCGGAGGGACGCCCGTGGACTTGGACCGTGCGAGCTGCTGCGGAGATCCGCGGGCACGCAGGCCGGCTACCTGTATTGGAGTCATTTCGTCCCCCGCCGATAAAATAATTAAATCAATAAAACTTAGAATTTATCATCAATCAGCAATCCGGCCAAAATACTCCATACCCTGCTGGGCGACGCCAGGCGACACAGGACGCCCGCGCGATGCATCGTCCGAGACGCCGCACTGGAAAAGAGGAGATTGCCCGAGAAACAGCGATGCCACGAACGAAAACGCGATCGAGACTGAGGATCGAAGGCAGACTTCGAGGAATGCAAAATGAGCGTGGATCGAAGGCATGATTTCCAAGATCCTCTCTATGCAAAAGATGAACGTGCCGGTGTGCAAAATACGAGAGAAGGTTTGCATTTGCGGAAGGGATCGTGGTGAACGAGAACGTGTCATGTGCAGTTCTTATGAAGCCTCCGCTGTAACAACAAATAGGCACGCAATGTGTAATGGAAGTGGCATCGTCATTTACAATAGCGGAGGGCCACGTTGATCTGGGATGTTGAGAAACCACGTTGAGGCACATGTTGATCTCGACTGAGCCGCTGCGACCCGTGGACTGGCCCATTATGACCCGGGTCATGGCCGGTATAGCGGGTCAATAAGTGCGTGAGTCACCGGGCCAGTCCGCGGGTTCGGAAATGTTACGAATCGCGATGTAAGTTTACAAAAAGGACCAAGATACTCTAGGGCTTTATCAGACAATGAACATTACAATTTCCGTTCCTAATTGTCGGCTGCTCCCACGTGGTTGGTTGAAGGCCAACCAGAGCTCTCTCGCGATCTCAAACTGGGCGCTCGAAGAATGCTCACGCAGGCACAATCAAAGCGCCACGAGCCACGAGCTGATAAACGGAATCAGAGAGAAAAGAGAAGAAAAGCGTCGATTGCGAGGGCGATAACGCACGACACAATCGCAACATTAGCCGAAAGGAAAGGACGTTTCGAGTGATCGTGCCGTACTTTTGTAACGAACTAGGTTAAAGATGTTCCAATTCGAAAGGATGCAGTCATTGTACCAAGCAGTGATTGATCACGCTTGACGAACGTGGGAGAGGAAGGGGGACAGTTTGGGGGAAGCCTTCTCCTCTCCGGCGAGTAGACGAGCACAATTACGTCACCGTCGTCAGAACGAGCAGTGGGAGGCACAGCGAGAGGGCGGGAGAACCCCCCGACGGAGGGAGGCAGAGAGAGAGGGTGCTCCCCAACCGAAGCCAGGGGAATACCACTGGGTGAAAAGGACGGGACAATCCCGAGAAGCGTTGATGGTGCCACTCGGAGGGTTTACAGGCACACACGGACTGCCCGATCGATTCCAATGCGCAAAGCGCGCCTCGCTCCCAAGTTTCGCTGAGTGCACAGAAGGCGCATGAGAATGAGGGAGGGAGGGACAGAGGGAGGGAGTGGGAGGAGATGGGCAGGGAGGACAAGAGGGCCAGACTGGCTCGCACCCTCTCTGGGCCAATGGAGAGATTCGGTGACACGCGGACAAGGTCACAGATTGACATCAGAGGAGAGTGGGGGCAAGATTTGAAAAGAGTTCAGGATTAGTGAAAGGAATCTTAACGAAGTAAGATGCCACAATAAGGAAGTAGAACATGGCGTAACAACAGCGAAAAGTTAGACAGAATACATGGAGAGATCCGGCCGGGCCGCATCCTCCTGGGACTCCTCTTCCTCTCTGGCTGGCATGAAAAGAGGCTGGCGAGAGGGACCAGCAGCTGTTGCCAGCCGAGAAGGACAGAGAAACGGATGACGAGGCGATCAATGGCCACGGCCACTCCACGAAGGACCATGTCAACAAGTGCGATCAGAGAACACACTCTGAAAAGGGGTAGCACTGTCTCCTGTGCGAAAGACAACTCCACCGCTCAAAACCGCTCTTTGGGCTCCAGTCACGGCACGTATACTGTAGTGCGGTGGGGCACATGAATTACTATGCCAACCAAGGAGAGGAACGAAACTCTGAACACATTTGAGAGGCAGTAGGCGACTTGTGATGAAGAGGAAAGTCTCTGCACACGAGCGGGACGGGGAGCTTGCCGTCCCATGTGTAATTTCCTGCCGAGAGAGTTTTCAGGGGGGCAGGAGTAGGAGGAGGCGGTGGTATGCTCTCTCTTCCCTGCTCATGTGTCTCTTCGGTCAGGGTATACGAACAGGCGTTCACGTTGGCCGACATAGAATCCCCCGCTCGGGGCTCCAAACATGAATAATTGGACTGGGCGGCTAGTGACCACAGTACATTGTGGCGAGGAGTATTTACTCGCTGAGCTCGGAGGATCTCCAATGAATAGGCCCTCGTCGCGGTGGACAAACGGATGACCCCTGAGCTCCATTGCGTCTTCCTCACATCACTCGCGCAGAGCCTTTTTACGCACATCGATGTACAGTCGCACCCTGTTCGTTTTCTTCGCTTCCTTGATTAAAGCACTATTGGCGGATGCCAACAACAGCCTTGCTCGGCCGCCGGTTAACCAGTATGCCACAGGTTAGTTGGCCCCTATTCATCTTCATAAGTCCGTTCTCCTCCAGGGAGCGGTCGAATAGGCGAAGGATGCTCCTTCAACACGGACTGCCTCACAGGAATGTACTGTATGCAGGGGACGTGTCGGTGTGTCTCGAGTTACGTGCCCATTGACAGCTACTGCTTTCCGAGTAAGCTACGATCGGCATACACTCTTATCAGTATAAATACCACACTTCAGAGGTCAATCCATCTGAAAGTGGGTGTTACTATGATGGACAGTGTGGAGAGGTATGGCCTGGTGCATTCTGTCGCACTGGTGTCTGTCAGTGTCCATCACCGGACATGATCATTGCACGGACAAGGTTCGTGAAGCACCATTGAGTTTTGAATCTGTGATTCAGAGATGGAGTTATCTGCGTCTATTCCTCGGCTACTGAACCTTCGTGTCCATTGCCATCTCTTCCACCTCCGGGTTCACTCTCGGCACTTCTCGCACTGCCTGGGCCATCCACTAATGGATCCATCCCCATTGCGGCGTGCAACCCGAGTGGGTCAGAACAAGCAGTGTTCGATGAAAGTCGTACCAGCTTCAGCCCAGTCGTACGCAACAAGGAAGACTTGGAGTGGCATCCAGAGAAGTTTAGCTGCGCAGTCCTGAGCACTGATGGAGTGGTTCAAGACCTATCGGGTTCGTGCCAACAATCGTATTCGTGAGAACGTGAACATTACACAGACATCTACGATTGTATCGACAACTCTGCTTTCTGGACGGAGCATGGAAAGGAAAGTGCTGATCCAGTAGGGGTGTGCTGCATGAATCGTGCCTTTGTCTGCGTTCAACCGCGAGCAGGCGTTTCCGCTGCACCGGAATCACATCCTCGATGGTCAGTACCGACGGCGTAAAGTCACAGAAGACTTTTTCAGGTGGTACAACACCGTAACTGGCGGATGTGAGGCATTCCAGTTCGATGCAACACTCAACGAAGTGTCACCGAACAATTTTGCGACACAATCTCACTGCGAAAGCTACTGCAGATATAGTTCGGAGTCCCTGTATTATGACAGCATCTATTCTTGGAGGTTGTCCGAGAGGAACGACTCCACCTCCGAAAGAACTCGGTGGTTCCAAGTTGTGCTCGGACGACAAGCCATGTGCGGACAACTATGAATGCCTTCATTTCAGCGGAGCATCCACGTGTTGTCCCACAGCCAGTGCGTTTGTGATTGCCAGCAAATGAACCGTACATTCAGAGCTCATCTGTAGCAGTGAGGGAGGTAGGCAGGCATTTCCTCAACCAGTGCTATTCGATCCTGGTCTGAAGTACGAGCATCTGACCGGAATTCGCTCATCCGAAGGCTATCAAGGCATTAGCACAAGGTATTCCAAACCTGCTAAATCAAAGAAATGAAATACTATTCAGATTCTTCTTCAACGCTGTCGAATCTCGATGCGAACCATTCGAGTACTTCGGATACCTTGGAAACTTTAACAACTTTAACTCGCTCGAGGACTGCCAGTCATTTTGCAACAAGCGTGAGGCAAATCCTTCGCATATCTCCAGAAACCGTAATAGAACTCTGCCCGTTCGGGGAGCCGCTGGAGGGATCCGGAAGAAATCCGCAGAGGTGCAACGGTGGCAATCTTTGTCCAAGCACCCACCAGTGCACCACGGAGCAACTTTGCTGCCCAACTGCACGTCAGTAGTTCGTTTTCGGCCACTGCTCAAAAGCATGCCATACTTGCAGAAACGGTATGCACTCAGGCCATGCGTACTGGCGAGTGCAGGCAAGCCATTCACGTTTTCTACTATGATGTCCAGAGCACTACATGCAAATCGTTTTTATACACGGGATGTCTTGTAAGATCCTCAGCATCTCTTGAAATATTGATCTTGATTAAGGGCAATGAGAACCGCTTTTCCTCGATAGAAGAGTGTCATCGCGTTTGCGGAGGATTAAAAGCAGAACCATCGTGCCCTCATGGCAAAGCCCTCACGGATTCCGTAACGGGGCGATTTCTCTACTGCTTTCCGAATTCACCGCAAACATGCCCACCAAAATATGAGTGCAATTTCGACGGAAGTGTACACGGATGCTGTCCCACAAAGGGTATGTCTTCCTTGTTGCGGGATTGTACCCGCAGCAGCATTGACTTGTGCTCTACCATCGGACAAGGGCGTCCAATGTCGCAACGGAGTGTCGTATAGATATGCGTACAATCGACTCTTGAAGGTTGGCATGAAGCCAACCATACAAAAACGATTCGTTGTAGGTTTGTGAGTCATTCCTCTACAACGGCTGCGATGGGAATAGCAACAATTTTATCAGCCTCGCCGACTGCGATGCTTACTGTGAAGACATCAGTAAGTGTAGCATGACTACCGTAAGACTCATTTCCAGTATGCCCGAACGGCGGCCGGGCAGCTCGCAATGGCGGAAGGGCAATTTCATGCATTACTGAAAGATGCCCACATGGTTACGAGTGCCATCTCGTCGATACTCTCCGTTCTCATTGCTGTCCTACTAGAGGTTTGCTTGAATGCAGAATAGAAAACGGGAGGGTTCAGAATCAATCTGTTCCGAATCTCCATTGTTCGGAAGCCCTCATCGCTGTATCAAAGGTTCCAGCGATAAGAAGAAGTAAGAAATAAGTATCACTGCAAGAAATGTTCCCGCTTTCATGTGGTACTTCGATATATCGAGGCAGTCCTGCATCGAGTATCCGGCGGGTGCCTGTGACACTTCCAATGCATTTGCATCCGAGGATGAATGCACTTTCTTCTGCGTGGGTGCAGGGTGCCCAGCGGGGGACATGCTCTATCGCGAGTATTCAACTGCGAAGCCATTGAAATGCGATGAAAATCGACCATGCCCACTACAGGCAGAATGCCTTTCGAATCCTCTGATTGGTGTTAGCTTCTGCTGTGGGAGTGATTCAATGGGTTTGTATCCCAATCAGTCCGAGCACAGAAGGATAAATTAGGTGTTTGCCCTACTGGCGAAAAAGCGTTCGTGGATCCCCGATCGCGCGTTGCTCGTCAATGTGATGCATCTACCGTATCAGCTTGTCCTGCTGGCACAACATGTCGTCTCTCCGGCACGGATGGCCGGTACTACTGTTGCTCTCCTTTGGATAGCTACCGACTAAATCATGGTTTATCCAGTACTTGTTCAGAACTCACTAGCGTCTTTAGATTTATGTCCACCTGGACGGGCTCTATTCCGAATGAATGGCAAGTCTCCGCTGCAATGTCCACCAGCGCCTTTCAACACGTATGCGACCATGGAATATCTTTTAGAGATACTATTCCCTCCAGATGTCCACCGATGTATGTGTGCGTCAACAATGCGAAGAAAGATTCTACTGGACAATGCTGTTCCGAGCGTCGTAAGTCGCGATGAGATTGCTAACAAAAATCTTCGTTTTGCAGCAATCTGTCCGGACAGTGAAAAATTCTATCCTGATATCAAAACAGGATTTCCAACGCTATGCCACCCGGATACATTTTCCACATGCCCAGATGGCTTCGCTTGCAAGACGAACGGAAATCGGTCGTATTGTTGCGAGTCTAAAGACAAGGTGTTTAGAGGTGAGCGGGATCCTTGGACTATGCTCAAATAAACTAATTCCAGAGGGCTGCCCTCCTGGCCAGATTGCCGCCATAGTCGATGGGGCAGTTCACCTTTGTGATCCATTCAGCAAGACATGCGAGCACGGATTCACATGTCAGTGGTCGCTGTCACGGAATCGGTATCAATGCTGTGGCACGAAGCGAGCAATTGTACCGACTACACCACGTGAGACTTCAAAATCCCTAACAAGAGAAGTTTAGAGAATAATTTCTAGAAATCGACGAAAGTGCTGGCTGCGCCAAGAACCACTTTGCGCTCGTGGAAGAAGGCAAAGTTCGGCTGTGTTCGCCAATGACAAGTTGCCCCGCGGGATTTTCGTGCCAGTTCAGCACTCAACACGATCGTTATCAGTGCTGTGCACAGTCGCTCGGTGAGTTCAATGATCACAGTTCTGTGGAAGTTCTGTCGAAGGTTGTCCCGGTGGTCGGGCGGCGTTTCTAGCCGTGAGTGGAAGTGCGCTCGAATGTGATGCACAGATCAAGTGTCCCACTGGATACCAGTGCATGGCGGCAACCAACAATCAGCACACCCATCAGTGCTGCTCAGATAACGGTAGTTGAGACTTCAATCTACCTTGGATGGTGTTCACTTAGGGTCAACGCTTCCCACGACCGAGTGCCGAGAGAAGTGCGAAGGAGGCACCGTCTGCACCAATGGCAAATGCGCCTGTCCTCCGAAACAAGTGCAGATCAATGGACAGTGCATCCTTAAGTGTGCCAATAACGAGGTTAATGATCTCTCTTCTATGTGAAGTTGCTCTAGGTGCGCCATGGCGACGAGTGTCTGGCCGAGGTGCTACCCGGAGACGAGTGCAAGGCGACCGTCCAGTGTCTCCAAGGCGCCGAGTGCATCGTGGACCGATGCACCTGCAGAAAGCGCCGATTCCTGATAGGAATACAGTGTCTCCGAGGTTTCAGCACCAGGCTGTATTCCAAATGCTCATTCATACTTTGGAGTCCCCGAAATCTGCGGAAGGGAAACTCGACTTCTTATGCTATCTGGGAGGCCTCGGGGGTGCTCGGAGAAGCGGCCGTGTCCACCGAGCTATAGTTGTTTGCAACCCAAGGGGTCCGGAAAGTCTGTGTGCTGCGGACGCAGCCCCAAATCTGGCAAGATAAAACCAATAACCGTAATTTTAAACTGTTTTCAGCCGAACCGTGTCCAGTTGGCATGGCGTCGTACCGCCGTCGTGGCCGTGAGGTTTCTTGCTCGGCGGGCTCGTGCCCCTCCGGTTTCTTGTGCAAATTTTCCGCAGCCCGCAAGCAGTACTACTGTTGTGGGCGCGAAAACGTAAAAGATACAATCAATGGTGAAAAGAAAATGTTGAAAAACGCAGGAATCCTCCATAGGATGTGGTCCGCGTGCCCTACGGGATGCACTGGGTCTCCAAGTGGAGTGTGATCAGGATCTGTTGTGTCCTCGACAGTACTCCTGCGCACCCTACGCCCACGGATACCAATGCTGCCCTCGTACGTTGGTTGCCCTTTGCCGGCTACTGGGGAAAATCAATGCGGAGGATACGATGAAATTTATCTCCTCATTGTCAGACAGCTACCGTATCCGCCGCATCAGATTTTGCGATGACTTTTCCAAATTTAGAAATCGAGGAAAGTCCTGAAGACGAAGATGATAGCGTAGGAGAGGAGGGGGAGGACAACGAGGAAGAGCAGGAAGATGAGGATGGAGAAGAAGACAAAGACGAAGATGGATCTGATGAAGAGGAAGACATCGATGAATGAAGCATATTGGTAGAAAAAATAAAGCTCCTTCGACAATCGACGAAGAAAAATGGTCATCATCAAATCAATGCTATTTTCGTAGATACTTTATCAATACTTCCGTCTCGGGCAATACGCAGCTGCTGTATGAGAATAAGCGGGGTGATACAATACCTACGGACCACGGATAGCAGGGGTCGTATATATTTTGAGATGCAAAGGAAATAGGCAGCGGCGTGATAGTTCACACGGTGAAAGGGTGACGATTCCTACAGCGAATGATGGAGGGTGTAGTGAGAAGAATCAACGGCATGATTTTTGATTTCCCGCTTGAGATTACTTCAAATACCTAAAAAAATAAAGACAATTTGATAAGTGATTCCCTAGTGTCGAAAGTGGAAGTGGGAGACATTTTGAGCTACTTCGTAGATCAATCAATGCATTCTCAATCGGGATTCTGGCGTGGAAATGTGTGTGCAGTAACAACGTGAACAATAACGTGCTAGAAACATTCCAAACTGGATAAAACAGATTCAACGGATAAATTAGTATTATAAAACCGAATGGCCACACTAGCCAGAGAATAGTTCACAAATTCAAACTAGCTGTAATAAGGGCAAATAAAATATCGACATGATGCAAACAACGTCATTGTATGAGTGAATAATAATGGAAGATGGCCTAACAAACTAACAAGGCTCAGCTTTGATTCCGCAGCCGTGACATCGTAGTGTCCAATCGACCCTGAAGAGATCATCCATCAGTGTCCCAAGAGACGAACCCTCTTACCGCTACTCGTGATGAACTGGACCGGGCGTTGGATGCAAGGGACTGCGAATCCACCTTGAAGGCCGACAGGGCAGTCTCGCATTTCGAGGTGATGGCAGCTCTGGAATGCTCCATTGATTCAGTCTAGTGGTACTTGCCATACCTCTGCTGGGGCGTGTACTTGATGGCGGTGGTGACCTGGAGGAAGTCCTCCACGATCGTCACGGCCACGCTCACAATGTAATCGTGCGCTCGGGCATTCTGCTTCCAGAACGGATCGCCGGACCTGTAAGTATAGTATTTCATTGTTTATGGAATTAATTTGGAACCTGTACTGGTGGGCAATGATATCGAGGAAGGCCACGATGCCCATCGAGATCTTTCCCATGAGGGACACAAAGAACATGGGATCCACCTGGAAATAAAGGAGATTGCCAAGATTAGAACTCAAAATAAATTACCGAATACTCAAATGACCGTTGCAGCATGTGGACGACGATGAATTCTGCAATAGAAGTTATTTTTCACTATTTCCAGTAAGTGGAATTAATATTAACCTAGTCATGTATAAAGGCGCGTACCACTGGGGAAATAGTTGCTGGGGGCGAATCGTGACGAGAGTTCCGAGATGGAAGCAAGGATGACGCTGCCACCCTGGTCGGAGCAACGCTCGAATTCTAAAAAAATGAAATATAATATGTTCAAAAATCCTTCGCCACATTGCCTTGTACCTTGTACGCAGATTTTAAAAATGTGCAACTTAATAAAAAAAACGAATGCATTGTGCTCAAGGTGGTGTAGAAAAAAACGTCGTAATGTGAAATCTACAGCACTCGCCAGACGATGACGCTAGCTACACCACGTCGTCAGTGGAGCCCATGTGCCTACCTCCATCGATAATCTGCGTCCAGATGGCGTGGATCTTCTCCTCGTCGTAGAAGGAGGCACTTCGGAAGATCTCCAGCTGCGCCTTCGCCAGTCGGAACGGAACGGCGTATTTGAGGAGAAGGTCCTGCAGATTGAGGAGTACTTGGCGAGGTGTACGGTAGTTCGGGAAGAACGCAAACGGACTCAAATTGCAGTACCTGCAGGGCGTGGATATGGCCGTTGAGCTCGGAGGCAGCGCGTGCTCCCGCCTCGGGCGAAAGGCCATCGAGGCTATCCCTGGAATAGGATATTTGAATTTTTTCTATTTAAACATCTCATTACTTCTCGATCAGCCATTCCCAATTTTTTTCTTTCCTCTCATCGCAATAAATTTCAGTACTCACTTGATATTCATCTGGATCTGCGCCACTTCGAGTTTCTCGCGGAGCTCATGGAAAGTCATAATATGATGAAGGGACGTATTTATCTTTCTACCTGAATGATCTCCTTGGTCTCGGCATCGTTGCTGGCCTGGGCGCAGTGAATCGCATGCGAGAGATACGTCAATCGATCACGCAATGTTATGTCGTTGTGCTCCGAATCCACGAGTTTGTTGAGCAGGTATGCAGCCTTGCCTGGAGATAGCAAACGGTCATAGAGCACTTTTCACTTTCAACTCACCGATGAAATACCAACAAAAACAATTAAATCTGAAGTGAGAGAATTTTCAGATATGAAAGATGACCTATACCCTTGAGTCCAGCTCGCTCGTAGTTTCTCCACAGTAGGTCGAGGTATCGAGTGCCGCCTCCTCTCGCAATCTCATCCTGCAGCCACGCCTCGAGGTATGGTGACTTGGAGTCGAGGATGGAGTCCCTCTTTCCACGCGTCATCATCCACCTCAAATTTGGGGGGTATATTTATAGTTATCGTGATCGATCGAAACCTGAATAGAGCCTGGTGCGCCAGTTCGTCCTCCGATACCAGAACAGCCGATTGGATCAGTTCTGTCTGCGCTGCCTTCAAGAAAATCCATATTTGAAATTGACTAATTGACTCCAGGAACGGAAAAATGGGTACGGTACCCTCTCCTGGGCTGATGTGCTGGTGGAGGGTGCCTGGAGGTCGTCGAGAATCTTCGTCACAACGGCGTACGCTTCCGATCGCTTCGCCATCGCTTCAGACGTCTGCAGTTTGAAGTATTTGAATATTGCGGAATACAAAGGAGACAAAATGTTTCGTCTAGTTTCAAGCTAGTTGCAAGCCTTCAAGTGGAGCTTTTCATTAGTTCTGCCGTCTCTTCGTCCCGAGACGTCGGTCCGCATTTCTCGTCTCGACTTCACTCGCCCTCGATTTACTCCATGCCCAAGGAAGACGATGACGACGAGGTCAGTTTCCAGAAAATGCCAAAGAATGCTCCCATCAACTACTGCTACTTGAGTTTTCACAGTGGTCGTCTCTACACAAATCATTAAATTATTAATCAACTTTCAAATAAATCATTATCAAGCGCGACGGCCCGGACGAATCGAAATCGCCGAACGATCCATGCAAGAGTCGAAAAGGGAAGAAGGGAGGCAACAGCGATTCGCTGAAAAAGAGCAAGAAGCTCCGCAAGAACAGAGACATGCGAAGTGCGCCGAAACATCGCAAGGACTTGGACAAGAGCCCCATCAAAAGTAGGACATCGTAATATCACGAATTGGGGCCATCCAACAAGATCACGAATTGCGAGACCACACAATCTGTCAAACATGAGCATATTGATTAGCTTCCTCAAATATTCCGACGTTCTAAAAATATGCATTGCAGCCCCAAAAGCGGAGAGCGCCGGCAAGGTGCCGCGAGCAGTCCTCGAGGGATCCGTACGGGAAACGGGCAAAGCCGACGCCAATTCCGATTCCGACGATGATGACGGAGCCGCGTCTGCGATGGCAGACGTCTGTGCGAGTAGTCGCAAGGTGGGAACGAGTTCCGTTTGCCGAATATTCGCGTTTAACACGATTTTCGGAAGGAGAATCATACACGTGGCGCACGATAGGAAATACATATATATGACTTTTCAGGTCAAACACAAATCGCGCAAGTTCAACAAGCACTCCATCGACACGCTCGCTGAGCGCGTCAAGAAGCGAGAGGTGGAGAAGCCGAAGAGGGAAAAGGTTCGGCAGAAGTTATCCGAATCAACGCTACACGAGCTTGCTTTGCTAGAAGGAATCGGACATCGCATTCGTGAAACGCAATAGCAAAGACGACGACCAGCGCATTAAATCCATTCTGGAAGGTCAGTAAGTAAATGTACGCATGGTATTTCCCACCACTATTTCCGATGCTGTTAAAACCGCCAATTTCTTTTCAGGCCAGGCTCCCAAAGAAGCCACGTCGTCTGCAGTCGATGAGGTGGCCAAGCCGGTCAAGTACTATAGCGAGACGAGGAGATACATCACCACCCCGAAGCCCGAGCCTCTCAAAGAGACAATCTCACCCGCGGAACAAGACAACAAAGAAAACGAGCCCAACGAGCCCGGCGGGAAGAAGAAATCGTCCGAGACACCCACGTATGATCAGCATAAATCGATCAATAATCAAGGGAGCCAGGCATGTCGGCGGGGAGTTAACGGCAGCCTCCGACTCGGGCAGGAAGGCCGTAGACAAGAAGGTGGAGAAAGTTTTTCCGTCCAAGATCAAGTCGTTATTTGCGCGGTCAAGACTGGTACGAACCAATAAATAGGCATGTCTATAAAGTCTTATTAAATTTCAGACGGTAACGAACCGGAATGGCGGCACAATCATGGCGGATGGGAGGCCCTTCTGGCTATCGGCACCCAAGATACCACAGAAAGAAAGGGTGACCAGGAGCTTTTACATAATGTCAATACTGTTACAGGACGATGCCACTCAAGACGACATTCCCGTATCGGCGGATACAATTCTGAAAGTGAGCCAGGGCGCAACGGAGCTCAAGCAGCTGCCTCCAGACAAGCGCAAGTAAGGAGCTAGATAGTAGTGCCAAAAAGTACGCAAACCCTAACTGGCGCACTTCAGGTTCAACTACTCGCCGTACCATTCGGAGGCAGTGCTCGAGAGTAGGGATGCCCTCCTCTTCACAGCCGAAATGCTCTTCGCCAACACCGCCCGTACCGTCCTCAACCTAATCGGTTTGTTTTATTTAGGATACAGTATGGAACTGATCCAGCGGAACAATAAACAAGACCCATTTTCCCCAGATATTAGCGACGACAGGACGAATAAGAGGCGGAAAGACAAGTCACGGCATAAGAAAGGTACGATCGAGCACGTCAGGGTCGAAGCGCACCCGAATCAATACACGGGTAAGGCAGTGCCTACCATGTCGTGCCGGTTCAGAATACGATTTACAACATCTACCGTAATCCGCCCTATTCAGAATACGATCGGGCGGATCCGAGAACGCGTTCAATGCAGAACTATAAGCGAACGGGGGCCGGCGTCGTGCCGTGCAAGTAAATGCACTTTCAAGCCAACAAAATCACCGAATAAATGATCTCATTTGTGTTGTTACTCGGCGGCTCTCACCTCTCGATCCCATTCCCTTCCTCCGTTCTGATGGGCAATGATGGCGAGCCTCTTGGGATCTTCCTTGGCCGCCCGCAGAAGACTCAACTCCACCACCGCTTCGACAGCCCCCACTGCAACGGGATTCTTTTTATACACGGAATAAGTGATATTTATATAAAAAAATTTTAAAAACGATTTCAATGAGTCTAGATATCACTTACGCTTGACAAGCTTATCCGAAACCTGAGCTAGTGCCAACTTGGTAACGCTGCGACGGAGGAGATCCACCTGATAAACGTAAAGTTAATCGTTTGAAATCTATATCCTCTCATACCGCCTGCTCAATCATACGGGCCGACGATGTGGAAGGTGAGGATGAAACGCGCTCCAGTGTCTGCAATATTGTACTTTTCAGCCTCCGATAAAGCGCGAAAGATGCTGAAAGCGGAACGATAAGGACCTCGAGGGCGGAGGTGATGAGGGCGTCCTCCTTGGAGTAGAGGGTGGGACAGAGAGCGCGAAGTCGGGCTGATAGCTCGCTCGTTCCCGTATCGTCGCCAAGGAAGAATCTACAATAACCATATAAACCGGTCTCTCCTAAATATACGGGCAAGAACTAAAAGAGCGATAATCCAAAATGATAACGTTATGTTTCGGGTTTACAACGAAAGAAATTGATCGTGTATCATCCCGACGTACTCAATGAGTGCCTTTATGACCATTCCATTCGTGGCCGGCTCCACGACGATTTGGGAGAGTCGTGTCGAAGCAACGGTATCCTGCTGATGAGGGGAGAGCGACGAGATCACCTTAAAGAATCTCGTGATAAATAAAAGAGAAGGACAAAGATAGGATCGGATATCGAAACGTTGTATATTTCACCAACTTCGGAGAGCCCGTGTTGGATGGCAGTGGACCAGAGAGAAAGTGTCTCGGCAGTCATGATAGCGAGGGAACGGAGGCCGTGTAGGGAGAGACGCTCGCGGGACGCTGCCTCGGCTTAAAGGAATACGTTTAGTTCGTTAGTAATTTGAGTCGCTCGTGATAAATTTGAGTCGCTCGTGATAAATTTGAGTCACTCGTGATAAATTTGAGTCGCTCGTGATAAATTTGAGTCACTCGTGATAAATTTGAGTCGCTCGTGATAAATTTGAGTCACTCGTGATAAATTTCCATCCCTCGTGCTAAATATTCCGGTCCCCACCGTTCATCCTGCCCTGTGCTGTCGCCAGCTCGGGTACGTGACCGTGTGGCGTAATCCTCGGGACGAGGCCATACTCGTCCATGGCCCGCACCAGCTTCGTCAGCTCCGCCGCCAGCCATTCCAGCTGGGGAGTGGGAAGGAGAGCGGCAACCTAACATTAGCATTGAATTTACGCCATTACTTAGAAATCGACATTCTTACAATTAGTGCCTGAATTAACAATCTAGGTTTTAAAATAATAATAATTTTACCTTGCCATCGGGTCGTCTCCGTGCCAGTGGCGTGTTCCAGAGCGGGTAAACAAGCTGCAGATTCGCTCAGGAAATGAAGTCAAGAATTCGAAAGAAACAATGTAAACATACTCGTGCGAAGTAGGCATACATCGCGTCGTGTCGCTTGCTCGGCTTCCATTGGTACGGGCCTTCGTGGTGCGATCGTCTACAGAATAATGATTTTCAAGTCAAAACTCAGAGCCAAACTTACGCGTATGGCACGGGGCTGTCGGAGAGGTGGCTGGGGGAGAATGCAAAGGCCATGTCACCCCTCATTCCAGGAGTGGCGCGTTCACGAGGAGTCGACGCGTGGAGGGGAGCTAGAGAGTACTCATTTACATGAAAATTAATAGCACTAGATATGGTTGAAAAGTGAGGTTGATTTTCACGGAGAGTTGTAAATTACTAACATCTCATGCGGTACTGCCATTCAGCGAGTGAGTTGTCTCCTGGAGAGACGGGAGCGAGGCGGGCAACCTCGCTGTCCACCATCTCCGACTCATCCTTGAGGCCAAACAGGAGACGAGCAGCCTTGTCCTTGATCGGATTGTCATAGGGCGCGTCGCTGGCGAGGAGGGCCACACAGGTAACGAGAATATTGAGAGAGCCGAGAGTCTTCGTCAATCGATGCGTCTCCGGCCCTTCCGCGCCGCCCTGGAAAAAAAGTGTATTTATTAAATTCACCTAATATTTTTCACTAAAACAACATACCTTCTCAGCCAGCGCAGCACGGAGGGCGTCCAGGGGCGTGCGATGTGTGAAGATAAACAGGGACTATAATAACTGAATAAAATAAGTTTCCGGCACAGTAACACCGTGTTCGTAAAGAGGATGAGTTGTTCGGGCGTCGAGTAGTGCTGGGAGTAGAAGGGATGGGCTGCGAGGGGAGGAAGAGAGCCGGGGAGCGGAGGCACGGGACCAATCTTGGACTCGCTATCGGCAGCGATGGCCCACACGTCACCGTCAATACGGAGCTCGTTCTGGAAAATACAAGCATTTCTTTAAATTTAGAAATAAATATTTTTAAATAGACCGATCCATACGATGCTCTCTATGGGATGTTGCGGAAAGTGGAGGTTGGACATGGCCCAGACAATGTCGCGGCCCATCGTCGACATTACGCAGAGGGCTGAAATAGCATACTTAACGTCACTGTTTTATTCTCATGACTTACACGAGTTGGTGTGGGCAGCGTAGACTCCTTGGGGCGCGTCGCGGTACATGGACGAGGGACAGATTCCGGGCGAGAAGCGAACGTGGACCAGGCGGAGGCACACCGGACGGGCAGCGTCCATCGACTGAGCAGACATCATTTGATAGTGTCAGTTCAGTCCAGACTATGTCCAACAAAACAATTCCACCAAACATCAGTGAATAAATGCCATCCTATGACCCAAAATTCGGCGGCACCCTTAGGGTGTTACGGAAATAAAAGCGGTACCCTCTCGGAATAGCCCATTTCATAAGCTACACAATGCGCTATGGGAAAAGTGTCAACGACCATGTTTTACGGAAGAAAGTTACGAAAACGCTATTTGGCGGCACCCCCCTCTAGCCAGCCAATAGGATGAAATAGGATGTATTTATTCACTGCCAAAAATGCGCAGTGGATAGAAATAGTATGAGTGTACCGGCACGGTGCTCTCGTATCCGTGGTGGTAACGTTGATCCACGGGTCCCCGTCGATCGCTGCAGGTGAAGTAGAGGCGGACGCCTTTCGTCGTTACGGCCACGAGATTGATCAGATAGGACTGCGACGCGGGGATGACAGTGAGGGTGACGAGGTGGGAGAAGAACGTCCCCTCGTGCTGGCCCTGCGACAGCGCCGTCGCCTCGTGCTGCAAATATTATTCATTATTTTACATATTAATTTAGTAATAATAATAGTTGCGAAGTGCTAATGTCCTACGGAATAGGATGACATCATGGCAATAATATAAATATATAATGAACCACTCACCATAATCTGGCTGTTGCTGAGTGTCATCAGTTTCGTACACTGATCTCCCCGCGATCCGAGATCGAAGAGTTGGATGCAACTCTTCTTAGTCAGTGCGAACAAAATGTTGCGTGTCGTGTCCAGCGCCATCTCAGAGACCTCGTCTGAAGGTTAATATAAAAGTCCATTTTCGAGACGAATTTACCGGAACTGTCATATTTATGGTTAGAATATTTGTTTAGCATAAAAACATATCCGCCCGTACCGGTGACAGGCTTGATGTATGCGTAAAGCGTATCGACGATGGTCGTGGATTTGTCGACCTTCTTGCACGTGCGCCCCATCCATCCTCGATCCTTGATTGAAAACACTTCGTTAAAGACCGTGAAGAAATCGATCGAACCTGGTACTCAAACTCGAAGAGTGTGTCTTTGCATGTGAAAAAGATGCGCCCTCCATCGGTGGATGCTATGGACTTCACTTCCTGGTTATCCAGGGCAACCTTAATTCTTGATCGATGCTCAGTTTTGTGATTCACATTCAAGTTGCTCAAGACAAAATAAATGCAATGACAAAACTAAACACTATGAAGCCAGATGGTTAGCATAATGTGCCTCAAAGTTTCTTACCTTGAAGAAATGGTCAGGAATAAGCGCAATGCCTTCGCCAGTATTTGTAAGTCCGTAGAGAATTACGTCCTGTACGGTGGCTACGACGAGAATGTAGGCGATGTGCGACTGAAACAAATTATTTCTAGAAATAAATAATTGTAAAAAACTTTTTTGACCTGGAAGACGCCCGGCTTCGGCTTGGTGAGGTGCAACTTCATGATGGTATTTGGTACGCCATCGAAAACGGCCAGGTCGGCGCTGAGAAAAGTATATTGCATTTCTCTGAGCGAAATTTCAACATGAATGAGTTTAAAGATTTTTATAATAAAACATGGAAAATCGAACTCTGCTTCGTAGCTCCAGAGGTAGATGTCACAGTCGATGGTTACGTAAGCGCGCTTGATTTCAGGGAACAATCCCAGTGTCATGTGGCTACGCATATCGAAACAAATAGAAGGTTAGTGAAAATTCCCAAGTAAACATACGATCCATTTCTTGAAACAGTTCCTGTGGAATGGGAACTTTCCGTTCTGTGAAGAATTCATCGATGCCCTTGTTGTAGTACCGATCGCCCAGTCCCGACACTTGCCCTGGACATAATGTTCACGATGAAAGTGGTTTGAATATTGGTGAAAATGTAATTAATGGATCGTACCGTTGTCGGAAAGTTTCGTGTGCAGGTCGGCGGATTCCCTGATGTCCTCGATAAATCCGCATACTTTCGTATTGGCGGAATCATACTGGTCCGCTGAGTGATCTACGAGGCTCCTATTGTCCATAGCAACGAGTCTGAAATGAGAGAAATTAGCGCACCAGTCGCGAGTTTTTGAGTATTTTCGAGGCAAGACGAAATTAAGCATACACGTGCTTGTACACTAAATGCGAATTTCGCAGCCAAATAAGGATGACTTTCAATAGTAAATCACGCACACACACCCTGGCGGCTGAAGAGATCTTCCCAGTAAAAAAATAAATTTTAAAAAATTCTATGATTTTTATCACTTGGCAAAGTTCCAAGAATTGAAAAACTGCAATGGTCTTGCGGCGAGTACTAAACGCAGTAAATGCTGTTTCGATTCTTCAGATACGCAGCGCATCCGGCCATCTTTGGGCAGCTCAATTACTTCTTGCAAACGCTATTTCTACCTGCAATTCGCTCTCTTCCCGAATACTTTTTTAATGCGCGTCTTTTTTCAGCTATTATGGCGTTGATTCAACCCTTGCTATAGCAGAGAAGACGATGATTACTCTAAGCATCGGGGTCTTCTTCCGCGGCTTCAATGCATCGTATGAAATTTACATTTGCTTAACTTCCCAATTCCCATCCATCATCTGATTGCTTTTCAGCCGTTTCGTTCTCTACGCATGCATCCTCCTTTTCACGATTCTGCTCGCTCTACGCCTGGACAATGAGATCAGTATCAGGTGCGAACTTTGTCATCGGTTTCGTGAATCGTTTATTGCAGCTATTTTCTGGTCTTTGCACCACTCTTTATGTGCAACTTAATAGTGTTTATTGGTGCAGTCATTGGTACGATCTCGTTCATCCGCCGTCCGCCCCAATCGTAAGCCTGGTGTTTCTAACTTTATATTGTATCGACGTGCTTCGCAGGTCCGAAGCCATTCTCCGTCTCGAATTCTTCTCCATGCTATTTACAACCGTCCAACATGCCGTTCTCGCATGCTTTGAATTCTTGGCTGCGGACAAGCTTCAAATCACTACGACGGACCCCGAATACAAGGTTAGTTGATAGTGAACATTTGTAATCTAATGGTAATTTATATCTTCAGAGATTTAAAAACTCGCTTTTACAGTTTACACCGGAATGGATCGTAGTATTCTCGCCGCTATTTCTACAGTGTATCCTGTCGCTTTTCATTCTCATTTGGTCCGTGCGCCATTCGAAATCGTCAGAGGTCCGAATTACAGGAAGTCTTACTGCCAGCTTCGCCTATTGCGCACTAACATTGTCTTCCCGAAAGTGAGCTTCGCTTTTCATGCTACTAATGATTGCTGCTGGCTTCTACGTGCTTTGCATGAACGAAGATAGACTTGTAGCTTGAACGTCTCTTGATATTTGCAATACATTCCAGTTCGAACTATTCTTCTTCTGCAACACGCTACAGTTCGCATTCGTCGCGATGAAACTGGATAAGAACGTTAGTCGATTTAATTCTAATGATTGATCTAATCATAATCTATTGCAGGTAGAATGGTCGTGGGCGGTAGTATTCATCCCTCTGTGGGTAGTTCTTTCGCTCTCCGTCGTGGGCGTTCTATATGCCCTCATCCTCGCCCTTCTTTTGACGCGGTCCCGTCATCTCCTGCCTGCGCATCGTCGGAATCACCTGTATGTAGAATTATTGTGCTGATTTCCTCTTTTTTTCAAGAAAAAAACAATCTGAAGTTAAAGCAAGACTCTCCCAGAGCAATGCTTTTTTTTTAGGTACGCTGCCATCCTGCAGACGCTGCTCGTTGTCCCTGCGCTCATTTCACTCGTCCTCCTCACTGGCAAACTCGACGACACTTCTTCCGTACAAGAGGTCTAAACCATTTCCTATTTTCGACCGATCTAAAATTCATGTTGCAGATAACATTTGTTATGGCGGTGGTACCGCTGATTGCTTCTCTCGGCTGCCTCCTACTCATGTCATTCTGTACCCGTGGAGGCAACGTCTGGTGGTATGCACTTGCTTTGTAACGAACATTTGCTAGGATTATGTAAATATTATCGAGCAAATTGACAGGTAATGTAAAACGCGAGACGCAGTATTTGAAAATTCATTGTTATCATTGTTATGCCACAGGTTTGCACTACGCCGCCCGTTCTGTGCCTTCGTCCTCGATGCGTGCCCTTGTCTGAAGCAGTATGCTAACGTTAGCTACAAGGTAGACCCTTTTTTAAAAATATGCTCATCTAAAATATTAGCTAACATAAGAAGCTCCCCCAGACGATCAATAACCCTATTCAGGTGGGAGCCGGCCGAAGTGAGCGGGGAGAAGCAGAAGCCCCTCCTCTCCTAGAAGAGGAGTGTAGAGCCCTTCGGCCAGTTGTACCCATTACAACCATTGAGCTTCCCGATTGATTGATAACATCTAGCTTACAATTACCAGTTTTATCCATACTCAAGTCGAGTACGTATCTCACCTGAACACTAGGCCATCAGGGATTGAAGTATTCATTTTTTTTACAACTTGCCTATCATCCCCTGCCATTTTGTCACAACCCCTTAGGAATACAGTTGGTTTGCGAAGCTTTCCACTTGATCAGCGACATTGACCAAACTCGGGTGCACCCAGCAGTACTTTCTGCATTCAGTGAAGCTAACACTAGCCAAAGATTATTGTTCTCAACATTCCACCTAGTACCCCTTCCTTGTACATCTTGTATCATAAGCTCTAAATAATTATGGCTATACTACTAGCATTATCGCCAATATTGTCGACCCTAGGTCATTTCTCTGATTTTTGTCAAGTTTGAATACTAACGATAAATAACATTACATTTCAAGCAGTCCCATAATACGATCCATTATTTTTGGGAAAAGGTATCTTTATCAGGGTATTTTATGCTCATTTATTGTGATCAGAGCTCAGGGCATGCCTGGATGCGTTCATTCTATGAGACCCTCGGAGTGAACGAATCGGCCAACGTCGACGAGATCAAGAGCGCCTACCACGACTTACTGCGACGTGCCCATCCCGATAAGAGCGACAACCCCCAACCAGAGGTCTTTTGTTAAAGTCCGGTCGTTGATTGATTGGAGTAAATATAAAAAAGTTTTAGACCATCTCGCTCGCTACCCTTATCTGGTCAACTTTGCGTGATCCTTCACGGCGGGAGCTGTACGATAAGTACGTTTGATTTTTCTGATCGATTGATTTCTCTTCTTTCTTCGATCTTTAAGGTGGCTTCGTGAGCAGCGACTCCGTGCGGCACGAGGAACAATCGTCGAGTGCATCGACATCGAGGGCGACGACGAGTGCGACGACCTGGAGGAGTACTGTAGGTCAGTGGGGTAGTTACTGCTGTGCACTCTAAGTGAGTTACCAAGTTATGGAAAAGTACATTAGAAAAGTGGCGGATGGGTGACAGTAAAAAGTGTATGCTTGTCCTTCAGGTGCGGCGACGCTTTCCTGTTGAATCCCGAGGAACTGCGACAGGTTTGTGGTTCGCTGAACTTTGATCTTTGACCTTCGATCCTATCGTGATGAAGTGGTGGTTACAGGTAGTGGACGTGGGCGTGTTCGAGTGCGCGAGCTGCTCACTCTGTCTGGAAGTTCGCAGGTATCCGGGAAAATGATTTATTCTCGTACAAAGAAATGAGGGATGACGATCCGGCAAGCCCGTGCAATAGTTTGTATTCAAGCGACTCCCTTCAGTGCATAAAAGAGCGGCACCTTATAGGTGTCGTTCATCGCAAACCCGAAAATAGGCTAAAATAGCGAGAAACTTCCCTTACAGGGCGCGTGCGCAGTGAACAGAGCTTCCTCCTACACACGGCTAGTTTGTGCACAATTTCTTTCTTTTCTTCGAGGGAGTTACAGTCAAACCCTATCTCTTCAGACACCATGAATACATCGTCCTCCTCCATAACTCCCGGCTCGACTTCGACGAAGATCGTCGTACTCGGGG
Source organism: Levipalatum texanum (assembly GCA_014805385.1). Taxonomy (NCBI): domain Eukaryota; kingdom Metazoa; phylum Nematoda; class Chromadorea; order Rhabditida; family Diplogasteridae; genus Levipalatum; species Levipalatum texanum. Next base: position 55,147 of record JACMIG010000048.1, read on the forward strand.
AGAGCGGCGTCGGCAAGAGCACCTTCGTCGCCACTGTCTGCAAAAAGTAGGCTGTGCCAACGAATATCGATTCATTGATTTTTATGTTAATCCCGATGTTTCCTCCAGATCAGGGACTTATCCCGAGTCGACGGTCGGAGCGGCAGTTTCAATGGCTTGGCATGAATACAGGTAACTACATACACTTCAACATTATTACTGTCGGAGGAAGTTATAATTTGTTTTGAAGTATGCGCAGTAACGTGGTGAGCAACTTTGACACTGGATCAAACTGTAACATTTCACGATTCGACACTGTATTTACCACAAGCAGTGTCTTCCCACCGTAGTGTTAATAAATGATCCTTCCCAGGGCGGGATCGGTGGAGCAGCGCGAGGAGCTCATCGAGCTCTGGGATATTGGCGGAGCCGCTGCGCATCGACCCGCGTCTACCGTAATCTCCTGGATTGGATTGCAAACTGATCGATCAGGTTTTCCTCGACGGCGCCACGGGCATCATCCTCGTCCACGATCTGGCCAATAGCAAGAGTGAATGCAATCTCGGACAGTGAGTATCTTTTTTCAGCGCGTGGAGGAAGCGATGCGTAGGAAACGCTGAAAATCGTAGTAATTAAACTAGAAAAGTGCGTAACTCCGCTCATTTATTTGTTTTGATAGAGACACCGACCAATAAAAAGCCCAAAACCCTACGTGATATGCCAAATATACTTAGTTTATCCCATCCAACGTCCACCGTATCACCCCTCTTCATGCTTGGATTTAGTATCGATTGATCTCTGATCTCTCTGCAGATGGCTGGCTCTCGTGAATGGCGATCGCCGCATGAATACAACCCACACGATGCGCAGTCTGATGGCGGACGTCGAGGCCAGCTCCGTTCCCATTCTCATCGTTGGCACCCGACTCGACCAAGCACCCGGTCGAGCAAATGTTGGTTTGGTTCAGCCACGATATTCTGCATATCTTGGAAATTTGCCAATGGGTGATTTACAGGCTCCTCCGCTGACCGGCGCGCCTCGCATCAACATGGACTGCCGCAAGGAGCTCGTTCCAGGTATGTTGTTTGGAGTTTGAAGGCCATTTGGTCCCAGCACGATGATCTGAAATACCGTGTCCCCGTTGCAGGCTGCAGCCAGGCGATGACGCTGTCGCGCTTCTTCGACGCAGTCATCGATCGGGCTAGGACTGGTCTTGGCGGAGGGACGAGTGGAGGGGGCGGAGCTTCGATGGGGGCAGGGACTGCGGCCGATCCGAGGAGAAGGAGGATACTCATGTAGGGGGAGATTATCAAAGGGCTTTCTTGTTGACATTTTCTTTATCTTTGATTGTGATAGTATTGAATTGAGAGGGCGGGTGGAACAGCGTCATTTCACTATTTCGAATTGGTGTATTTTATAGCGAAGCTTGATAAAGAGGGGTTGATTCGTTGATTACGTGAGCACGGCAGAATCTCGCAATTAAATCCCCGCTCCATTCAAGTAAAAATTGTATCCATGCTCTGCATTCTCCCTCTATTGGGAGTATTCTCGGCGAACACGGAGTTCTAGATTGGAGGTGACAACGAGTATATTCAACATGGAACTTGTGATGTTTAGCGGTTAGATGGGGCGAAACGGGTCATACTAAAATGATGCGGCTACTACTGCGCGCTGCGGTGGTACTATGATCCTTCCCAGGGCGGGACCCCTTCCGCCCTTCCTTCAACCGCCTCATCCCCTCACTGTTTCCTCTACACCTAATGCTTTCAACTCATCGTACCTCCGATCTTCCACGATGTCTGCTCCTTCCAGGACGAAGAGCCGGACACTGGCAACTGCACCGTCC
>JACMIG010000049.1:0-56721 GCA_014805385.1 Levipalatum texanum
GATTTTCTAGGGACCACTATATTTTGATGGGACCATTAGATTTTCTAGGGACCACTATATTTTGATGGGACCACTATATTTTGATGGGACCACTAGATTAAGATAGAGCCGATCATTCTTACGCTTTCCAACAAGTAGTCCTTATCGGTCTATTGGAGAAAGATTCCTCAAGCCTAACTGCTTGAAATTAGCAGAGGTCAACCGGAGACAATGTGGCATTTGGGTACGCCTCTTCATTCGGCGATCGAAACTCACGCGGTCGCTTGTTACGCTCCTTTCTCTTGTTTTGCTCACTTCGATCAAGGACGGATAGAGAAAGAAGAGGAAATGGGAGAACACTGTTTTGGCAATAATACAAACTTCAGTATACGATAGTTTAGCCATTAGGTCCTAACGTTGAAATAAGTATTGTGCCGAACTCAAGCTAATCAAATATTTTTCCGATGTTCCAGAGCTTGTAATTAGTGCCCGTTTGAACTATGATGAATTTTGATCTTAGCGAGTTATGCGGAGACAGAAAGGGACGAAACCTCTCACCCACTCAGCTCACAAAACTCACTGTGATAGAATGTGTTTCCCGGCTATTCCGTAATGGTCCGACAGTACCAATTCGAGTTTTCGGTGCGCATCGGCACACAAGGTACGATAATTCTGATAGAGTGTGGGCGGGGGTAAAATGGCGAGTCGAAGATCCTTTACCGTTCGACAACAACACTCTGGTGCCGGTATATAAGGAGGATAGCGATGGGGGAGAATAACCGCACCCCGCCTGCTCAGAGATGCGCTTCTTCTTCATCTTCGCCCTCCTTGTCCTGCTCGTCTCTGCCGCCGATACCAACGACAAGAAAGACGTCGGACCTGCGGCTGGAGCAGCGACCCCCGTATGCTCATTGGCCCAATCCCTCAAATAATAATAGACTGGACATCAAAATGCAATTGTGCATAGAATTGGAAAATGATACGAAATGAAGGAAAAACCTTGACCAGACAATTAGCGTATAACGAATTTTTTCCTGGACTCAGTTCTTCTCCTATTTGTTCGCTAAGAACGAACTAACCTTCCGGTATATTATTATAGATGCGGTTGGATCGCTGATAATTGACTAAGCCGTAACCATTTGTTCTCACATGTAGGCGCAAAAATATTCTTGCTACCCCTTAAAAAAGTTTTCTAGACTGTTGGAGGAGGAGTGCCGATGCCCCATCGAGCTCGTCGTGACGGTAACAAGGATGAACTTAAAGAGAGACCGACAAAAGAGCAATCGGATTGAACACCGTATCTTTGCGACATGTTGAAATAGTTTGCGGTGTTTCATATCCATCCCCTTCATAGGTGTGCATCTCTTTATTCCAACTCAACCATATAATGTGTGAATGAATTGTTGTCATAAAACCTGCTACAATTCGTTGTTTGATTTTTGCAGATTAGAAAAATAAAAAAATAAGCATGCACGCCGTTTCAACGATAGTTTTCTTACTTCTAGTCTGAGCATGAAATTGAAGTCATAACTTGGGAGTAAGAACCGAATATCGAGATGAGAAGCAATTCTGATTGTAAGCAGTACAGAGATGAATGAGAGACAATGTGTCCCCTTACTTTCAGGGAGATAAACACATTCCGTTGCGTGTTTTGTTCACTTCGATCAAGGACGAAACGTCTGAAAGAGGTAGAAAGAAAGAAGAATACTGTTTTGGCTGTGAGATGAAGATATGTAAGTGGGCAAAAGTGTACATTGTTTTGGAGAACAATGTTTGCATCTCTGCCGACAACACTGTGGCAGTCGATGAACAAGAATACCAGGTAACGGGACGAAAATTCATTCGAATTTATCTCTTTTATCCAACTTGAAATAAAGTGTTCGAATAAATTGTCATCGTTGTTTTACAGTCGCAGGTCATATTATGCACGAGGTTCGATCATCCGATATTGGATGATTGAACCTCGTATCTTTTTTGCAAAATCTACTACTAAATAAAAGACGTGTTTGTCTGTCTGTCTGTTACAACACATGGATAGAATGGCCCTAGAGCCTCGGGACCTTGGCCAAACGACTTGAGGTCCCGAGGCAACCTCTACCGTAACCGCGGCCGTGAATTAACCCGTGATCGTGAAATAGAATCCTAATCTACGGATTCTAATTTACATAATCGGTCCAAATTAACCTTCTGGCAGGGGGGACCCACCGCCGAAGGCGTCCTCCTGGATTCAAATAATTAACAAAATATCGAATCGACGTTCACAGTCTCGTTTTAACGAATGCATCGTTTTGCATGTATCCTTTGATGATAATAAAAATGCCTAAAATCATTATAGAGATCAGTGAAATACCATGTGCCTTTTTGTAGCGTCCTGTTCTCATTCGGCGATCGCAACTGACATAGTCGGACTGTTTTGATCGCTCAGTTTGTTTTGCTCGCTTCGATCAAGGAGGGATGCTCTGAGAGAGAAGAATAAATCGAAAAACCAGTTGTTTTGCCTACGAGCAGTATACAGTTTGATCATAATATTTTTGCTCGCTTATTCAGGCTAAAAAGAGATTCCCGACAGGCATCTCAAGTGTTATCCCATGAGGAGCAAATATTTTTCCACTCTTCTGGAGCTTACAATTTATCCAAACTTTGATCCAGTTGTTACACTGCTATTGAACCGAAATTCATACCTTAAATGTCTGTGGAAAAGTATTGGAATCTCAGTGGTTTCCGACAACACCGTAGCCATGGAAGAGTTCGAAATTACGTGGCACCAAATAGATTTCGATACGCATCTTCACACAAACTACGGAAACTCTAAGATTGAGGGGGCGGTGGCTGATGCCAAACTGCCGGCGAAAAGAAGGAAACGTGTAGTGCCTGAGCAACGTACTGGAATGAAATACGCCTGAAACGAGTTTCAGTTGTTGCATGGGGTAGTTCGCACCCGCAGATATTCGTTCTATGAACTGGGCGGAGTAGTGCGCTGTGAACCTAACATCCACGACTTCTGGTCATTTCGAGTTGCAAACATATTGTCAGAGAAGTGCATTAACGCATAACATCATACGAGTTTTCAACATGTTATTTTATACGAAGAGATCACAAGAATGCTGTCCAGAGAAGCGGCGATGAGGACCGCTTGAGCTCCTCAAGGGTCATTGAACCAAGGGAGGATAGGACCCTCACCAGCGGCGCTCGTTGTTGACAGTGGCGGCTCAATGGATGAAGATGATGAGGGAGGTGCTGAAAAATTGAATGTATTCCGGTTAATTTATTTTTGAAAGGATTCTCACCGGAGGCGCCCGTTGATGATGATGATGATGATGATGGAGGTGCTGGAAAATGTAAAGTATGCCTGTTATTGTTCGGTATTAAAGTGATGCGGAGGTGACGCGCGAACTACCTGTGCGGTAAGCAGCGTAATGAATGTAATCAGGCCCAGTAGATCATTCTTACGCTGCTTACCGCGGAGGTAGTTCGCGCGTCGCCTCCGCAGCACTTTAATACCGGACAATAGACTATTGTTGAATGGAATGGAACTTGAATGAATCTATCGATGATATTTTTTGCCCTGAACCGTACCAGTGGGACGCGTTCCGGGATCATTTACAACTGTAACGGAAAACTGCAGGGAGAACGAGGAAGCTAGGCCGGTTGTTCCCTGTAATGAATCGTTTCAGCCGAATGCCAACGACGATGAATAGCCTGCCACTGAAGTGCGAGATCCTCATGGAACTGTAAGGATCCGGTTTTCGGGGCGTTCGGAGCCGTTAGGCCGTCAATCTTGTAGTCTCCTTCTCCATTGGTCGTTATCGAGATTGGGTTGAAGGCAGGGATGTTGAGGTCGCCGGCGAAGTTTAGGGTAGTCAGCCTGAAAATCATCTTTCAAGTCAAGTATTTGGGCACATTAATTACTTAAATTAGTGGGACATTCCATTGTGGTGGTTCTAAACTTCTCTTTCCTAAAAACTACCGTGAAGTTCGAATTTGCGCTCACCATGCCCAAAACCGCAATAAGAAATCGAAAAATATTTTGCGTAACATTCCTCACTTCATATTCGGCCCAGCAAAATGAGCTTGTCTATTCTCGGGCGGGTCAGATTAGGCGAAGACGTTGTCGGATGTGCAACCAATATGGCCGTAAGAGCTTATGAGAACCTCCATGTTGTCCACCAGGCCGATTGGATTTCCTACAAAGACACATTTCTGAATTTTGGAACATAAAAAGATATGTATTGAATCCGATTTAGTGAAAATTCACCGTCCGTTAAAAATTCGGAACTTAAAAATAGCTACGGTCCGTTGTAAATTCAGAACTTAAAAATAGCTCACGGTTCATAAGCCACTACTTGTCCCGAAAAGAAAAATGTAAAAATGTACATGTCAATGTACATTTCGAACAGCGTTGGATGAGAAAGACAAAGGGCCGAACTTATTCCACTCTTCGTCGTGATGTTTCCCTTTGATTTTCCGACGACGAGTGTGAAGAGTGGCGATGTAATCTGCAGCTCCACCTTGCGAGGGATCCAGCTGAAGCTCAAGAAATTATAAAATCATGAGATCACTTTTCCAGGTAACAGTCCTTTTCCTCGCGAACGGTCATGTTTGCTCAAGATGTCTGGCGCGAGATTCATCTTATCAATGTCTGAATCCCCTCGATTTATTGCCGATGCCCGAGATCAAGAGAACGAGGCGTTGCACAATCTACTGATGTGTGTGGTGACTTTTCAACACCCCATAAAACGGAACATGAGTGAGCCACTCGCCTTTTGTAATCGAATGCGGGCGCGCAGTACATAGTACTTTCTGGCGCGATGGCATCGGGAGCTGTGTGGTAGCCGAGGATGCTGCTGCCCTGAACAATTGTGCATGTTTTCCCGGCTTCTGCTGCCCAGTTTCTACTTATTAGGTTGGAAGCTAAGTAACTGGAAGCTCGAGCACTTTCAAACTTTACTTTATCTCTGTAAGGGAAATGGGCGTATTAAAGTGACCTATTGGCCGTTATCAACTATGATCTTCCGACTATTTTCTGGCATATTGGGGTTACCCGATTTTCTATAGAACCAGAGTTAGAAATAGCAGAAGACCTCGAGGTCGAATTTGACCTCGCCGCGAACTTTATTTCTTTCTCCAATTTATTTTCACGGAGTTATTTAATCAAATATATATTCAGACATGGGAAAGGTTGGAGTACATTGTGGGTATGGTATGGCGGTCTGAAACATTTTGGCCTGGTTTGTCTGAATTTCCTCGCGAGATGGCTGCTGGAGGTGTTGCTCAGGTTCCAGACTTCTGCCCATATCTTGCACATATTCAGGCAGTCTATCTTGAACTTTATAAGGGTGCTTAGAGGGGTCATTGGCAAAGTTGATAGCCCCCTCGGATAGGAGACCCCAGTACCCCATGATTTGAGGGCACCCGAAATGATGTCGGGAAGACTCCATTGAAGTGCCATTTGTTCGGCAGAGTCAGCGCTTTCAACAAACTACTCACTTCAGTTGAAAAAATTTTTACTTACTGGGACGAGTCCGGGTTAAAAGAACGTCATTGACTTTCGGAGTCCGGGTTAAAAGAACGTCATTGACTCTCGGAGGCCTTATGGCAAGATTAGAAAAATAAAAAGATGTGTATCCGAATGTAGAGACTGCTGAAATTGCAAGGTTCCGGCATTGTTGCTCTCTAGTGACGAACGAAGGTGAGTGGGGGAAAATCAGTAGTGTGGGTTTGTACTCAGGGATCTTCTCTCCATTGCACACCAGTGGTTCCGTAACTGCTAATTTCCCTATGAAGTTATTTCCTGAAACGACCTTCCAGTTACTTAGCTTCCAACCTAATAGATTGAATGGCACAATATAAAGAAGCATCGGACGCTCTCGTTTCCAATACTTCACACGCATACCACTTCTACTCCCAAATCCGTAATTGTGTACGGCTGAGCGCTCAAGTACGTCGCGATGTTGCCAGCTAATTGTAGTTGCCCAGCATCCGTAGGGTCGAAGATTTCAGGGGCAGGCGAATCTTGAACCTTCATTTAGTTCATAATAACAATATTTGTAATCATATTTTTGAATGCTTTTCTATCCTCTTTAACCACAACGATTTCTTGTTCTGGGTCCATACCCTTTCCATTAATCTGCTTCGATACAGAATAAATAGCAAATGGGCAGCTGGCCAATCCAATATTGTGGTTGTAGATTAATTTTTCTGGACTAGCTGCCTGAAACGGAAATTTCGTTTTTTTTATTACTTCAACGTACCTCGACAATGAAGGGCTCTTTGCCATTTTTGTCCTTCCATGTTGCAAGGTCCCACAGTGAAGTTGCATCCGAAATTTTGATGTTATTGTAGCATTCTTTTGTTCCATCAGCCACCGACGCAAAGATGTAGCAGCCGTTGAAGCAGTTGTTCAATTTTATCTGCACACTCGGTGATCGAAAAGAGGGCTAATCCATACCTTGTCTTTTCCCTGGATGTCGAACTGATCGATGAGCTTGGAATCCATCCAAGACGCGGATGCATCTAAACAGCAACGTTGAACAAAAGTGGGGACTATCCATGTTCTTTATTTTATAACTGAATGCCTACCACAAGTCGTAATCCAAGCAAACAGAGCGAAAAGAAGGCAACGCATCTCAGTTCGGAATCCGAGACGACTGATACACACAAGGGCGTTGCCTGCTGACTAGGATTTATTGGCTTACTTATCTCGGATGTTTGAAGCCCACGCACTGATCGTGTGCGATGACATATGCTCATGCTTACAAGAGCACACGGAAAGTGTACAAAAACTGTTCTCGAGCACCACAAAGGCACAAAATATTTCTGTATAAGGTTGTGTGATTTGCGAAATGTTCTTATTGTTGAGTTCAATTTGCATTTACTGATGTGAGAGGCTCATAAGTGCACCTGAAATTCAGACTTCGTGAAACTTTTTGTCTCATTTTGGTTGGCCAGTTCAGCCAGACTAATTCCATCGACAATCGTGATTGAACGGTAGCACTTATTTGATGCATCGGGGACCGAAGACAAAATATAGCACAGTTTAACCTGTTACAGAATATTTCCATCAAAGACGAGCGAAGATTACATTGTCTTTTCCCTCGAGGACAGTTTGATCAATTAGCTCGGAATCTTGCCACAATGATGACGGTTCTAAAAGGGCGAAAATATTGCTTCACATCCTCAACTATTCACAAGGGAACTTTGTTATGAACCCCCAGCGGATTTTAATGAGACCTATACCATTAGAAAGAGCTCGAACATGTGAACAATACTGTGGTGTTCGATTTTCTCTCTCTCTGGATGAATTCGTCAGAGCTTTGAATCTGAAAAGTCAAGGGTAATATGTTTCTGTTCCTGCGAATGCTGGAGAAGAACCGTCACAATGCCCGCCCCTGCGCACTTGCGACCCCTTTTCCTTCCATTGCAAGACAAGATGTAGTGTAGCACACAAATACATACTATTATTATCGTTTTACTGTAATGGTACATTGTTCCGATTAGAGTCGTTTATCTACAAGCATGTAATTTCCGTGAAGTTCGAGTAGGAGCAGTCCGTGTTTAGCAGAGGTCGACCTTGGTGCAGATGGTCTGGGGGTCGAGGTGCTGGTTGATCAGGTCGACGAGCTGGTCAACGAGCTGCAAGCATACGTTATTATTTTCATTAATGCTCGAGGTGTACTCCTGGATTTTATGGACTGCGAATGTCTACATTTGTCCTCAAAACAACCTGGTCAGATTGATTGTATGTGGATAATGTATGTATGTGGATAACGGTGCAGGCCTTTCTTAATCGAGCCGATAAAATACAGATACTGTTGGGTGGGTAACTGACGTCATCGAGGATCTTGTTGCACTCCTTGGCAAGGAATCCGAGGTGGTCGCAGAGCTTGCCGATCTGCTTCTCCAGCCACGCCTTGATGTCGCCCTCTCCGGCATTCTCGGCGTCCTGAATTGTACGTAAACATTTTTCAATCTTGTAATTTATATCAATCTAAAATTGAGATGGGATACAATACCGTGATGAGATCCTTGCACACGGAGCAGAGGAGACCATCAAGGACAGCCAGCTTCTGGGGCTGGACGACGCCGCTCTCGATGTGCTTGGGGATGGCGACGGCGAAGGTGGCAACCGCCAGAGCGAGGAGGATGATGAAGGAGCGCATGGTTGTCTTACTGCAAGGGGGACAGTAGATAGTTGCAGCTTTTGAGTAGACTCAAAACCAAAGGAAAAGAAGATATCGTGATCCTGGATATTGGTCTCTTTATATATTGTGGTGTCGATCACGGGACGGTGCTCCGATTAGGATAAGGAGGCTGAAGATTACTGCAGGGTACGCTCATAATACGAAGCTTCGCATAGATCAACTTTCGTGTGCATATTCTATAGCAATCCATATGAAAGATAGGAAGGCTAGTGGAGGCTTCAGACTGCTAGAGCTCGAGGTACAACAAATTACTGATAAGCCCCTTTTCTTCACGAATGGGCACCATTCCTCGTGGGATCAGTTGTTGAACGACACTTCGATAAGCGGGACCCTTCAAATATTGTGACATTCTCCGATTCTCAACCTCCCTTTTGGTCCGCTATTTCTCTCTTCGAGCAGATAATGATTGCTCTATGACGAATTCTTGTCCCCTGCCATCACGCCAACGATCGTTCCGATATCGTTTCTTTGGCCCATGGTTTCTTGAGCAGGCCACGAGAACAGGCAGACAGATGCGACCTCGTGACCCTGACGTTATGGTCAACTAGGAAATATGAACAGTTTCCTCTAAATTGCCTCTAAATTGTGGGTTGCGTAAAATATCAGGGAACTGTGGTCAGTGTGCGAGGTAGCCGAACCACACAAATTATGACGGGCAAACTGCAGCAGGAGGGCATCAACGAACCGAAAAGCGGTGCAAGTGAACCCAAATATCACAGGAATCTAGGTCCCAAATGCGCCATTGTATTGAAGCATTGTTATCGGCATCGCTAAGTGACGGATGATGCAATAAAGTATGATTTGAAATTCTGGTGGATATGTACAAAGTAACCATATAGGATCTAAATTGTGGAAGTTCGAGTTCGCACAGTCCATGCTTAGCAGAGGTCGACCTTGGTGCAGATGGTGGTGGGGTCAAGATGTTGGTTGATCAGTGCGACGAGCTGGTCAATGAGCTGCAATGAATGATGCTACAATAAAACGCTTTCTTTTCGTGAAATAAAACTCTTACTTTTCGTGGAATCGGTAATCAGATTTCGGCTTGGTTGAAATCCAAAAAAAATCCAAAAATACGTTATGGATTCCGACAAACATAATTAACATTTCGTTTCGAAAGGCCCAAGAAGTAAGTATTCAGTGGTATATCTGTATCACAGAGATATTCGTATTTCTTTTGTATAATCCGTGCGATGTGTACGACGTTTCCAATTGTACGAAAGAAAAGTCACGATTCCTTAGTTTCGCGACACCCTCTACCCTTTTTCAATCTTATTGCCCACTCCCCTAAAAGAAGAAGAGTCATTGAGCTTGAGGATGTTATAAATGAAAACGTGCTAACGTCATCGAGGATCTTGTTGCACTCCTTGGCCATGAATCCGAGGTGATCGCAGAGCTTGCCGATCTGCTTCTCCAGCCACGCCTTGATGTCGCCCTCTCCGGAATTTTCGGCGTCCTGTATAGAAAGTTGCCTCGTTTGTTGATTCACTCATTTTGGCTAAAACATTTTTAAATATACCGTGATGAGGTCCTTGCACACGGAGCAAAGGAGGCCATCAAGGACAGCCAGCTTCTGAGGCTGCACCATGCCGCTCTCGACGTGCTGGAAAATAACGCATATTTTGGCTGCAGATCATTATCAGATATCTTTCAAGTTATCTTTTATTGACTGAAGAAAGCCCGAAAAAAGCAAACCTTCGGGATGGCCACGGCGAATGTAGCAACGGCCAGGGCGAGGAGCATGATGAAGGAACGCATGGTTGTCTTACTGCAAGGATGAGTGTTTTACGTATGCTAGTCAAGATCAGAACCAAAAGGTAAAGACGACTGTTGGCAGATTACGGTTGCCTTATATAGCAGACCGCGCATGATAGTAGTGGCTGAAGAAGTCCCCGTTTTTACGAATATTTTGTGCAGCAGTCCTCGTACGAGACTGGGAGTAAATGATAGGCTTTAGAAAGCTAGAGCTCGATGTGCTACGAATCAGGCGACAAACTTCATTCTTCCCGAATCATTCATTGCATGAGGTGAAGACATTTCGAAGATTCCGATGCTGGCCCTCTGCTACTCCCCGCTATTTCTCTTCTGCTATACCATAGTGACGGCTACAATTCATGAACAACCAACGATCACAGTTATGGGTGTTATGTCCAAGAGAGCTCTAGAGTAGAAAAGATCAGGCACATAATGTTACGGATTGACGCTGGTCTCTGTATGTTGTATGCAACTAAAATAGCAATGATCACGATCTGCAAGGTTGCAGGACGAAACATCATCACAAATATGTGATGCTAAGCAAAATGTTGTTATGGATGTTCCCAGACGCCGAGCACCAAAGAGCGGTGTATAGCCGAGACCGAAAGTTCACGACCTCTGCTATCTTTGGATCTGTAGCTTCCAGTATCCTATCATTACCAATTTGATCCAACTTGGTATGAAGGATCTGCATAACAAAAGCGACCGCTACCTATCATTTGTGTTTTCGGACGTGGAAAATCGCCGCACAACAACATGTACGTCTTGCATGGAAGCTTCTTTCGTACATTCAATTATGTTGTCTGAATATTCTGGTATGCAAAGCTGCGTTGGATTTGAGCTCCATGAAAAGGTCGACCATTGCATCTCCTCAGCAACTCATCGAGTTCTCCCAACCACGAGTTCAAATGAACAGAACTGCTTGAGTCAACTGCTGAGTTCGCTGTGTACTCATCTCCAATGGCTACACCCCGACACGTCTCTTCTCTCTCTAAGCAGTCTCTGACCTCAACTCGTCAGCGGCTACCCCTGCTCATCTTGAAGACGAGCACAATCTACCCTCGTGCTCTCTCCCCCTCGCTCGATCAGAGATAGCACCGAATGATGAGACAGCCTACGGCTCGTGCACTCCTTTATTAGCCACTCCTAATTAAAGTACCACCCGATCACGGAGAGCGACCCAACGAACAGCAATGAGGAGACATCACGTCATGGAGATTCTCCTTCTCTTTATGTCTGCGTCTCGTGATCGCAGTGCTCTTTAGACCCGATGATAAGCTGATAGCGTAGGGAAAGGCGCTCATAATAAGGGAGAGAGTTCGCCTAATCGAGGGCGGATAGCGAAGTTCGCTCACTTCCTCCCCTCCAATAGCAATCGCTGCTAGAAATAGGGCGATCTTTTGTGAACTTGTATCATTTTGCTCTGATTCCCTTAATCTTGAGCGCTCTAGATTTCTCTCGTAACTCTGTGATGATTCCATGTCTCAAAATTCCATCAATATTATAATCATAATTCCAGATATGGCGCGCTCCACCATCTTGCTGCTTCTCGTCGTGCTACTCGTTGGAGTTGCGATCGCTGCGCCTCAGTGGGGATGGAACAACGGATGGGGAGGATGGGGAAACCGGTACGTTATCTTGCATAATTACCCTGATCGTGAGCTTCGTGAGCTTACCCAAAGCGATCAAATGAAGGATATTCTTAGCATGAAAAGTTGCACCAACGATATTTTGAAGAAATTATTTTTCTCCTTGCTTCACGTATGCCTTATGTGACTGTACTCATTCGTATTTCTTTTTCTGAAAAGATGACGATAAGCATGATGATGAAGAAGCAATTCAAGATGGAACAACGGATGGAATGGCGGATATCATGGTGGATGGCACGGCCATCACCACCATCACCACCACTCCCACTCCCATTCGCATTCGCACGAGCACTGGGGACGCAGATGATTACCATTTCTTCATCCATTTTCATGATGTCTTGCCTTTCCAACAAATTTCTTGCCGACAGAGCTCAATTCGCAGCTCATTGACCCAAGCCGTTCAACGGCTGCATTCGGTTTCTCTTCTACGAGTGATGTGCGATAAACAATTGATGAGTTCGTCAGGCCACGAGTTCATCATAATCAATAACAATCGGCTATCTTTGTCCGCCGATAGCCTTCACGCCTCAAAACACTTATCACGAGCCGGGGGTCGTTTGTACGCACCGTGAATTATGGGCTCCCCGAAAGTGGAGGAGTCTAAAAAGATAAATTAAAGGAAACCCCGGGCACTTTTTGACCCATACTTTTCTTTAGCTCATTTACTTCATCTAGATCTCCTGATGACGATAATAATCAAAATATTGGGTCGAAAATATGCCTCGAAGGATTTGGAAGTCTCAAAAGATTCCCGAAAAGTGTATTATTTTGTCTTATTGTTATGGGATTAATGGACAGCGGTTGTTTCGATGAGCCATCATAAAAGGCAATTTGCTACTGATAGCTCAAAGTTTCACTACCCTTGATTAGATGCTCTGGTTGTTTGCTCTCAATGCATTCTCCACCTTGTTTCGTTGCTTCACTGAAGGTGAGAGTTCTTGTTCGACCGTCAAGAATAGAATAGCAAATGAAAATTACTACCATCAGATAAATAGGGCTCATATGCAACCGTTGTCTACACGCCCAGCGCGATGTTCTATAGTCCGGTATTATAGTGATGCGGAGGCAACGCGCGAACTACCTTCGTGGTAAGCAGCGTAGTGATCTATCTTCTGCGGCAGAAGATAGATCACTACGCCGCTTACCGCGAAGGTAGTTCGAGCGTCGCCTCCGCATCACTATAATACCGGACAATAAAATCAACCGTCAAAACAGACGCACCATTCAGAGGGACAAGGAAGAATTGTGTGGTCTTGTGAAGTGCCCGATCGAATAAAAACGCCGAATGAAGTTGCATTCGAGTGATTCTATAATATGATCCTCTTATCATCTTAGTTTGTGGATATCAGATGGAGCTACGGTATTAAATCAGGAGGAACATAAGTCCAAAAGAGACGTGCAGTACCAAAGAGAAGAGCAGTACAACAGGGTCCTGCGTTATGAAAGTGATTGCATCCAAGTCTTCTCCAAGAATTCCATGCGTACAAATGGACGCGAAGTCTCATCAGACACGACTCTCTCACGTTCTCTTGGAAGTGACTTCCTAGTACTCTTGAAATAGTAAGGTCTGATGACGTCCACATCATTGATGTGACACCAACATCTGACATCAACATTTGACACACTTTCAGGATGAGTCCGTTATACAAAAAGTAGTGTCCATATTGTGGATGTACGTTGAATATTTTGAATATACTTTTCGTTTCCCTTGCTTTGCTGCCAAAGTCGTGAGATCTTGTTCCGCAAGAAGACGGCAATGCCTTGTGAACTAAACGCATCAGATATGGCATTTCCAGCCATCCGGTGACGAGTTCTTGAGCTCGCGACACCGAAAACAATAACAAATTTGCGAGAATGGATGAGGACGGACGCCCTTGGGTCCACCATATCACACAATTCTGTAGTTGAAAAGTGAAATGAGGTATACCACAAAGCTTTTGAAAACTGCCGATTAGCACAATTTTCGCGATAGACCATGAAAATAGAATGTGTGATTTGCGAACCGGATGGAATATCAAAACATTCCATCTGTTTCGCTTCAGTTGGCTTTCGTGCCACTTTCGAGAAATCGGAGATGCACTGTGATTCTAAAAAGCTGCTTCCATTAGATGTGCTATTTTGATGCCAATAGATCCGATGCTCTCTCGCTCCGCTCACAACGCCCTCTAGCGGAGTATCGACCATGACCTTTCACGGGGATCCTCATAGACGATCCAATCTATTGTCGATATCCCAAACAATTCTAATTTATGTTTATCTCCATACTCCGATCTGTATCTCCGGAACAACAAGAGATAGGAAGCTAAAATTTTGCATGCTAATTGGACCTGGATTCCAACCGAAGCCTGCAAAATTTCAACTTCGTAGCTCTTGTTGTTCCGGAGATACAGGAAGCTAACATTTAGACTCCCGATCAATAAATAAGAATTGCTTGGGCGCTTGACAATATCATGTACAAAATAATCGCCATATTCGGCATACAAAAACAGCACTACTATGATATCCCCTTTTGAAAATGATGTATTTTCTAGACTTCGAAAATGTGCGTGATGAGAATATTTCTCAAATATCATTGCGCATTTTTTAAAAACTTTTATGACCCTCAGAGTACTACAAAATTTATTTTCAACTAACTGACAAGTCTCGAAAATGTGTTGTCATTTTTCTCAAAATTCGAGAGCGACATCAGAACCTCCGCGAGTTTTTATATGCCGCGTATGCCGATTCTCGCGCGAATGTACTAGTCATCAAGAACCTGTTATTAGGAACTGTTTTTTCAACGAATCCGTTCTTTCCAAATTTCCAGGCAATGGTCCGTGATGAGTGGGCAGTCACTGTTGAGAGGGCAAACATCGGTTCGTCGTTACTGTTGTTACTCCTTGGCCAGATTTTTCGAGCCTTAAAGAAGGGGTAGGAGCAAGATTCCGGTCCGTAAAACAGCTGTGGAATTTGTGGATACGAACCACAGAAAGTTTACTGTAGTCGCACCACTTCGAGTCAGTTTGCGATTCCTCGAGTGTGTTTTATTGGTATAACATCCCATCTTTTTTATTTCTTTGTTTTGTACATTTTCATCAGTATCAACTCTCGCTTTTCTAGACATGCAACACATAAAGAGTGCTTTAACGCTCCTTTTTACGTCATCCCGACACGACCGCTCAAAGCCACCGTATCTAAAGGGTGGTTTTTCTCCAGACCATAACTCCTCGTAGAATCGAGTATATCAGGAATGAGTGGCATCAACCATCTCGTCACGGCGAGCTATATCCGTTCATGCCAATATCTCCCTTTTGAAAGTCTTTTTTAAACGCAGTATCAAAAGTGTTAATATTAAGACATTGTTTGCAAAGGGTCGAGCAACTCTGATTGTGAGTTTTCGATTGCATTGAACACTGACAAGCGGTGTTGAGTGATATCTGGGTTCGTATCCACCAATGCTCAGCCTATTTCACGGAACGGAATTGTTTTCACTGCATCTGCTAAGGAACTAATCTTCAGGGATCGCTTCCATCCTCAACCCCTTCGTCATCTTTCTCATTGCCACCAAGTCGCGCAAGGAAATGGGAGTGTACGCAGTTAAAGAAGGAGTAGGAGCAACATTTCAGATTACGGTCACCATGAAAATCAGACCAGACTCAGGCGAAAGCGCAAATGCACTTTGGCCTGAGTCTGGAAAATAGTGCACTTTTGCCACAATTTGCAGATACAAATACCTGCTGCTTGCTTTCGTCGCATGCGACTCAACTTTTGCACTCATACATGTTCTCGTGGAACCTGTACGTTTCGGAGCAAAGATTCTATTCCGAGCAGCCTGCTGGCATTAAGATAGTATTTAAGGTTGCAATAACACGCAGCGGCGTACTTCTCGTCTACGGCCGTGGCATTCTCCGTCATCGTTTTTGGGTCTCCATGTACAGCGCCACCGTTGCGACGCCATTCTTACTCCTCGCCTACCACTACCTCTACCGATATCTTCACCTTTTCAAGTATTTTACTACTATAATAAGTTCCGCTTTTAGAAGCTTGGCCAGACGAAGCAAAAATTATTTTTTGCAGACGAGACGAAAGGAAGGCCTTCCTTTCGAATGACCTTTAAAGGAAGGCCTTCCTTTAAAGGCCATCCTGTCTGGAAACCAAAGGAAGGCGACATTTAAGACTTCCTTTTGACTACCCTAATCGAGAGCTTTCAGAGAAAAGTTGCTGATGGGAATTGTGGGGTCCCGGCGTGCTCTCGGTCTCATCTGCACACTGCCGTGCATTCATCATCTCGCATGGGGAGCCATGCTCTTCTTCCTCAACAACTACCAACGGCGGTGACTCATTATAAATTGGATGGCAACAAATGATTCGTGCACGTCCCAACTATACGAGTGCATGTTGAATATCTCATTCTTTGCGCAGAGTAAGTGAGAGAGAAACACCAGAGGCACATGAGCAAATCCGACAGCATTACTCTCTTTCTCTTATTGCTAGGTTTTATTCGCTGATAGCGGACTTCGTGGCCGAAAATGCGGAGGAGATCGGGGAACTCGGAGATCTGACCACGCTCGTCGGAAAGGTCCGTAATTGCTTGGTTTAGAAGATCGGGACCTTTCAGCGAAGCGATAATGGAGAATTCGAAGTGAACGGAACTTCCAGTATGACGGCGATGTTCATCATCATGGCCATAACGCTCGGAGTCATCGTATCCTGCAGCATCAAGTGACTAATGAACGTCTGACTCTGAGAAGTTCTTGAACCTCTCGCAATCTGTTACATGTCGTCTCTTATCTTTGTATCTTACGTGAATACTGTCGTAATCATCTCTCTCCATAGCTATCAACATGCCAACCGACGAGAGAATGCTGTTTCAAAAGGAATGAGAACTGTTGGAACGCTATTATTTGCGTTTGTATCACCAATAATAATTGCTTCCAGGATTGTGGTGGCGCTCCGTCGCGGAGTATTCAGCAAGGCAGCGCTCAGACTTCAGCATCAGCTTTTCGTCGCCCTCGTTGTCCAGGCCGATATTTTTGATAACAACTGTAAACGAGGATATTCCTTTAAGTCGGTGGTACCAGCTATTCTCATCTATGCACCAGCAGCCCTTCTCTTCACGCTTTGCTTCTTCCCGGGAATCCCGATCATGATACCCAAATACCTCGCGAGCGTCAGCTTCTCGATCTACCCCGTCGGTACGCGCCCCTCGTTTCATACTATTGTCCGGTATTATAGTGATGCGGAGGCGACGCGCGAACTACCTTCGCGGTAAGCAGCGTAGTGATCTATCTTCTGCCGCAGAAGATAGATCACTACGCTGCTTACCGCAAAGGTAGTTCGCGCGTCGCCTACGCGTCACTATAATACCGGACAATATTTTGCACTTGGGGGTCAAACTGAGCCCAATAATTTTCTCTCACAATACAGTGGATCCGCTGGTCATTCTGCTGTTCATTGCTGATTATCGGCACGCAACAAAAGCGATGCTGACCTGGAAGGCCGCGGTGTCGCCGGCTCTTTCGACCTTCCAGAGCAGTCTCGTTGATTCCAAGACCGCGACGCAACCCGCTCCGATCCAGTGATTCTGCACTCAAGAGTTCCGAATAGCAAGATAACCTAACAACACATCGAACCGATTTGCAACTTCCTTACTATAATCTTTGCTTCCGACAATAAAAGGATTTTTTTCTGTATGAATATGGATACCAATACTAACCAGTACAAGAAAATTCTCGAGAACAGTCTGGATAAAACATTATTCGCATATTGGAAGCTCAACTGCGCGATCCCAAGTAGATAAGCAATGCATGAGTTTGCAAGAACACTAGTTCATCTTCGTTGCCGAGCAACAAACAATAGTCAAGATGTTCGCCAATGAGCCCCCAAAACCGCAATTGACCGCCGATTTCGTTCTCGAATGAAAAAGGTGGATTGAAGATCTATCATTTTTCTTTTCTTCACTAGCGCGCACAATCCTATTTTCAAGTATTTTCAAGTCTTCGGCAAACCCTCAGTAAATGCTCTGCGGGATCACCCCAACTGCACAATAGAGAAAGCGGTCAATCAGCCATCATCTCCTCAGCCACCCCATCGTTTTCACTTTCTTCGTTCGGGATCCCAGGCAACGTTGATCACATACGCGGATATTTAGAATGCAGATGTGTCCTGGTACTCTTTGTCAGGTGTTCACATCTACATCCCAGTTGGGCTCAACCTTGCCCCAGACCGTCTCTAGAGGAGCATGCGAACCCGAATGAAGAAAGTGAAAGGCGTAGAAGAGGACGAGGGAAGGGAGATGGGTGATTGGCAATATTTTCGATTGATCACCCGAGGGTCTTTGATAGAGCTGTCGCTCATGTCGCGAACAGTTGGTACTGCGCGATGCGCAGTACCAACAGCGGCTCCCCTATATATTAGTGCTGGATTCATATTCATAAAAACACGCCAGGCCTTTAGGGACACCGAATGATTCAATAGCTATTGTGAGCCAGAATGAACGGTTGAACAGCTGAGGTTGCAGCATGGCTGCTAGACGCAGCAAAGAGCCTATTTTAGGTGGACATCGCCCCTTCTCTAAACGGCAAAGAATCTCCAGTACATTGAAACAAATCGCCATTCGCAGTGGTCCGTTGCCGGCAGACACTCACAGTAATGCTTCCCCAAGAATTTGACGATTCAAAAACATTGTCACAACTGTGGAGGCCGTGCCATTTGAGGCAATGTTGACGCTTGTGAAGCGGCGCGCCTAGACAATGGGGAGGGATAAAACTGCGTATGCGGGCACCGGCTTGGCCACAGCTTTCAAATGCCCCAAGCGTAGATGCCGATCACTTGCAACAAGAGAGATAAAAGCAGGACAAATGGGACGGATCAGTGATCCATTGGAGTACTCATGCTGCACTGGGCCATCCTCCTTGTCTACTTTACTGCCGTCGTTCGCTGCTGCTTCCCTGTCATAGTGAGTCCCTGCTCGTAATTTCCTTTTCGCCGAAACAATCACAGCCCGACGGAGATATGCCAGGAATGCCAGGCATGCCTGGCATGCCGGTGATGATGATTCCGTGTCCTCCTCTCGATGCGTACATTCCAGGAGGTAATTCGGCAGAGGCTTGGTTCAGGTGAGATAAAGACGAAGAAGTGTATTGTTGTCAACGTCGTAAGCGTTGCACGCGTCCTCATTTCGAAATGAAGATGTACAAGCTGCCATGAGTAGGTTTACAACGTCTCGTTCATCATCTTTGCGAGGTGGAGTGAAACCGGTCCTTCTTGTGTGTAGGTTCAGCGAATTGACGTCTTCATTGTGTGGTAAGGATCCAGAGATCAGCTGAGCATGTTCCTTGCCCAAATATTTCCCGTGACTATTGCGTAACGACATTGGGCTATTACTGTGATCCGTGTTGTTTCCGAATAAACCGGAGTTCTCCTACATTATCATCTCCCATTCAGCACGATTGGACCAGCGATAATGTCGACGACCGGGGCGTCGTGCCCGGCGGGACAGGCTCTGTTCGCCACGGACTTCGACAATGATTTCCTCATCGTCTATGGGGTGAGAATATTGTAGAAGCCGAGATGCGTACAGATCATTTTCATCTCCCTGCCTCTTTTTATTATCGGCGATTCCAACTGTTCTCTCTCTCTATTGAGAAAGAAACCATGAAAAATGTTCCACTCCCTGCTGCGAAATTGTGCCGTGTTTGGGTCGCCAGGAACATAACTAATGTCGGGAAAACCACCACAATATTCAGACCACCTGCGACACGACAACAGGAACATGGACCATCGACCTCGGCGACACAAACACGGTGGGATCATTGCTGCATAGGGAAAGCTCCCCTTTCCATTGCAGGTAGATAATCCCATCTTCGAATTTGCGTGTGGAGCGACGCGCTGCCCTCTGCCCACGGTGAGTATTGTCTGCAGAATAAACGTTCCGGACTGTACGCACACCGCCCTGCGATCTCTCTCCACAGTTCTCTCTGTTCTCTAATTGCCTGGCGGTTAGAAAAGCGATAGAACTGTGGAGAGAGATCGCAGGGCGATGAGCGTACATTCCGGAACGTTTATTCCGCCGACAATACCTGGAGTCATCCCCAATTCTATTGCATTTGCAGCCATGCGCTGGAAGTGTGGACCCCATCATCAGGGGTAAGACTGGGAGTGCACCGCGCATCCAGAAGTACATTTAGTACAGGGCAACGCAAACGCCGGATTCAACAGAATGTTGATCAGATGCTCAGGACCGATGCCAGTCACTGTATACGACCCTGTAAGTCTATAGACGCACACCGAAACACATTCCGAGAAGGGCAAAACTGTGGCACCTCAAAAAAAAACTGGGGAATATATGACTGCTGATTGGACTTGTATCATTCCGTGTTTTGCATAATCGTGATATCTAATACTTGTTTTATGTGCCATAAATTATTCTCCTTTAAGGGAATGAGGACAATCGGGAGCCTGACTTGCCAGCCCCCCAATCCTCCCTACGCGTGGAATCCTGCTGTCGGCTCCCCTTTCATGGCGTGCTGTTGATTAATAAAGTGATACCTCACGGCCTCCTATTATAAACGGCATACATTCATGAAGGTTCAAGGAGTTTAAGGAGACCACAAGCGCCTACGCTCTAAAACAATTTATTAGCTTTGTAACCGCACCAATAAAATTATGGAGAGTACGGCAAGTGCTAAGCTAATTGCTTATTCGAGAATCAAGAGCTCGATCCCAAGCGAGTGCAAGGGAAGCAAAATAGACGTCCCCTTCGTCCTCTGAAGCAAGTTGATTCGTAAGCTATACAGCAGCAACGCGTGGCTGTAGTGACTGGCTTGAACAGATCGCATAGAACGTTTTACCATTGGTCGGAGGGACTGCAGCCTTGTGATGATGGGCAGTTTGCGCATTTGTGCCTTGAACGCAGGATCGAGCAGTACAACTGACCCAAAGTAGATTGATCCTGTGCTGAAAATTTCGAGAAAGATTGACGTTCAGTTAGGCTTTGCATTCTTATCTGTGAAACTTACGCAGCTTCAAACATGTCGAACAGTGCAATGGAGATGAATCGACCGTTGTCGCATGGAAGCCACTTCCACGCCAGCATCAGCCCGATCGCAATAAAGTGGTAGAAAAATGTGGCCAGTAGCAACTTCAGCATGAACTGCAAATACTGTTTGTATTTATTGTAAATCAAATTATTCTGGACTTTGAGTATCCTGATATTCTCCCGGATCTGAAACTGCTCACAAAGTGTGAAGGTAATGCTTCTTCGGAGCAATCCTCGGTTCCACCAGAAGACGGATAAGAACCCCTGGAAAGATGATAGGATCATGATTAAAATTATGGCAATTGTCACCAGAAACGAGACCGCAATCAATGCCATTGAAAGAAGAACAGCTCGCACTTCCGGCATTATTCCTGAAAAGGTTTCTAAATTTAGAAATAAAAAGATCTTTTATTGTCGGAGATCCAAACTTGTCTTCTCTCCATGGTACAGTATCGTCCAAAAGTTTAGAAACACTTTTTCGACTCTTCATATCTCTGCCCAGAATGGTCCAATCCGGGTGAAACAAAAAATCATTTTGTTGCAAATGTTCCCCTGAAGACGGCTCTGGGGTCGAAATTGTCGATTTCGGAAATCCAAGGGTCGAAATTTGCATAATTCCGTATCGATTTTTTGCACTTTTTGCAATTTCTCCGCACCGACACATGTCGAGGTGAAATTTCAGAAAAATGTGGAAAATGCAGTCCATGTTTACGTTATGTCGTCCAATTTTTTTCAGATTTTTAAAAAAATTCCTATGAGCAGGAAAATTCCCGAAGGAAAGGGCCTTTTTATCGATTGATTATGGTCCCAAGCACACGTTAAGGCCTAGGAACCGCTTCAAGGTGGTTTTGTATGTTTTAAAGTACGGATAAAAGATGTGATATGTTTTGGGGGTGTATCTCAAAACTTGCCAAAAATCGATATTCACATTATTCCAGAAGTTCATCTACTGTAACTTCTTGGGCTTTATAGATGGACAATTCTAACCAAGAAAATCAGTTTCAGGGACCTCGAATTAGTATAGGCGCACGTTTTCATTATTTTTCAGCGCCTCTCCTTGTCCTAGCACGTTAATTTCTGTCACTGACAAGTGCAAGAAATGCTCGAAAAAGATGCGAAAATGGGGATTTTAGCACCTTTTTCGTTCAAAAACACAGCCGGACGCGCCGGAAATCAACGTGCTAGGCCAAGGAGAGGCGCTCAAAAATACTAATTTGAGGTCCCTGAATCCGATTTTCGTGGTTAGAATTGTCCATCTATAAAGCCCAAGAAGTTACGGTAGATGAACTTCTGGAATAATGTGAATACCGATTTTTGGCAAGTTTTGAGATACACCCCAAAACATATCACATCTTTTTCTCCGTACTTTAAAACATACAAAACCACGTTGAAGCGGTTCCTAGGCCTTAACGTGTGCTTGGGACGATAATCAATCGATAAAAAGGCCCTTTCCTTCGGGAATTTTCCAGCTCATAGGAATTTTTTTAAAAATCTGAAAAAATTGGACGACATAACGTATACATGGACTGCATTTTCCACATTTTTCTGAAATTTTACCTCGACATATGTGTCGGTGCGGTGAAATTACAAAAGCGCAAAAAATCGATACGGAATTATGCAAATTTCGACCCTTGGATTTCCGAAATCGACAATTTCGACTCCAGTGCCGTCTTCAGGAGAACATTTGCAACAAAATGATTTTTGTTTCACCCGGATTGGACCATTCTGGACCGAGATATGAAGAGTCGAAAAACTGTTTCTAAACTTTTGGACGATACTGTATCTTCCAGCCAGACGACGAGAGAAACCTCTTTTCTACGGAGAGAGAACAGTTGTGAACGGAACTGATTATTAGACGCGTTTGGATCGCCGATAATAGTCATATCAATGTGTGAAATGCTTACACTGGACAACAAGATGTGAGATGGCGAGACTGAAGGCGATGAAGGATCCCTCGAAGGCGACGAATACGCTCAGCGTTGATGGCGACGCCTTTCCGTACCACTTCCACCACACTGTCGCGATTCCACGATCGAGTGCCAGGGATCCGCTCCTTCAGGGAATTCTTGGGCAGGTAAAGTATACGCTGTTTCGATAATCCTTGATGTGTTACGACCCGAAATATTCGTCTGTTTGTTTCGTTGGGGTTTATTCCTTACATGCACAAACTTTCATGAAGCTCATGTATAGAAAATATGTGCCGCGCACGACTTTGGACAAATACATCACCCAGTCTCCATCTGGAAAATCTCAAAAGTTGCTCAGAGCCCATTCTCACCTTCGATGATCACGTCATTTATTTGATAACCAAACTTTACGATGCGCCCGATTCGCGACAGCAACATTATCACACACTGTATCACCCAACGAAGGCGAAAGTTGCGGTGAAACACGCCTAAAATTAAATTTGTCCCGTTTTTAAAAGAAAGACCATAAACCTGCTCTAAATACGCAAAGACTTGCAGTGGGAGCGACGATGAACGAAAGAACTTGGAACAGTCCTTCCAGGGAATAGATAGCTAGGAAGAGATTGGGGGCGAATGCAGTCGCAGTCGAGTTGAGCTTGAGGAAGAGCGCGAGGGACATCCCGCTAAGTAGTAAAAAAAGTAAGAAAATGTGAATGTCGACACGAAAGGGCACAAGGGCCAATAAACAGCAGCCAACAGGTGAACTAACCCCTTCATTACAGCGTAGCCCCAGCATTGTTCTTCCATTCCTCGAAGCTACTCCTCTGACACGTATCGCAAGAGTGTGACTATTCAGGCTACTTTCGAAAATTGCGCGTGTGGTTTCCGTCCGCACTCTAAGCACCAAATCAGAGACTACACTTAGGGAGAAAATTGGAGTTCCCAAAATTGTATACATTGTGCAGGCAACGATAGCAATGAAAGAACTCTCTGAACTCAAAACGGAAAACTTCTGCGCCGACGCAATAATAAATTACATCGGCCCGTTGATTTGGTAACGCTGTGGTAATTGGTCTTGAAGTGTGCGTTCGATGTTGCGACATGGAAAAATCCGCCGGAGACAGACTTCGTTTATTGAACTGTCAATGCTGCACACAACCAAAAGCGTAAACCAGCACAAGCTTTTTGACGACGTAAAATTTGTCGAAAGGTCATTGGATCGTGGCTGTACTGGAATAGAGAGCTCGATCCCAGGCACTAGCAAGGGATGAGAAATAAACGTCCGCTTCTGCCTCCGCCTGCTCGCTGGCAGACGGAGTAACCGGAGTTGACACCTGTAACAACAGAGGCTACATTCCGGGATCTTGAACCGTTCAGAGCTTCCTCAATTACCTTGGAGCGATTGGCTCTTTTCATCTTTCTGTTATAGAGTTGAGTGTATGGAAAAATAATTGCATTTAAACTTCGAAAAGAAGCATAACTTGATCTGAACAATGCGCAGGCGGGAGAAGAGCGGCATCCTTCGCAGCTGCGTTATGAACGCTTCGTCGAGGAAGATGACAGCACCGAAGTAGATGGTTCCAGTTCTGTTCGAATACAGCAAGGACTCACGAAGCTTCAAACATTTCGAAGACGGCATTGGCCAGATATCTGGCGTGGGATAATTCCACGGGTAGCCACATCCAGGCCGCGTATAGGGCCATGCCAACGCTGTGGTTAGCCAGACTGAGCAGCGACATTCGAAACATCAACTGAAATAATGCAACATAGAATGTGCTGTTTTCACAACATACCCTCAGAATGCGCAAATTTTCTCGAACCTGGTAGATCTTCGCAAGGCTGCTGTAAGCAGAACGCTCACGCAACCTCTGATTGAACCGGTAGACAATTAGAAACAGCTGAAAAAGTGAGACTGATCTTTCGTCGCATATGCTCACCGTGAAAGAGACGGTGACGATTCCAATCTGCATGCAGCTGATGACTCCCTCCGAGTATGCACCTGCAGTGCAGAGCATTGATCACGTAACTTACATGGACAGAATATTTGTTGCCAAATATTTTACCATGCAGCTTATGAATGCATACCGTGCAAAATTATAAAGTATCACGGTGTGTACGGGTAACGTTACGAAGCTCCCATTTCTCACATACTCAGAAATATCGAAAAATTTCCCACTTGTATTGGGAAAGACGTGACAAAGCGTCTAGGGAGTGTCTACCACCATACTAGCTGGAAAATTCCTTGGCGTACCCGAAACAAAAAGCCATGACGACGCTGGTGGGGATGACGATGGCTTCCGATGCGACCAGTACGATGAGAGTCGTCGGCGACGCCCGCTCGTACCACTTCCAATGCAACGCAGCTACCGTCAACTCAAATGCCAGAGACGTGCATCTATAAGAAAGAGTATAACACAACTTCATATTTGAAATTGACTGCTTTATTTTCGTGTCTTTATTTTTACCTGGCACAAATTCACTTTAACTCATCATCTGTGCAAACTGACATGAAGGAGACGTAACAGAAATAGGTTGATCGGAGCATTGTTGCCGTGAATATCAATGCATCATTGTCTGAACAGAGATATGAACTAATTTTTAGCTCAATCCTTACCGTATATCGGCCAATCGAGCATTTCGTAGGCAAAGCTTATGATGCGTCCGATTCGTGAGAGCGACATAACAAGAAACTGAACGATCCAACGAAGTCGAAAGGTGCGGTGGAAGATGACTCAAAAAGCATCAAACTTCAAAAAGATGCCTGCACAGTACCTGCCCTGTAGACACACAAGCATGACAATGGGGTTAAGAAAAACCACAGAACTTGCCAAAGTCCTTCCAAAGCAAAGATGGCGTAGAAGAGACTAGGTGCAAACGAAATGCGAGTCGAGTTGAGATGAACGAAAGTGTTGATCTGCATTAGATTGAAGAAATTTCGCAAGAGCTAGAAGATCAGCCGATCAACCGCGAGAAGAATGAATAACTTCACCTGTCGTGTATTCTATGGACGCAACTTTCCGCACATAAATGAAAGGATGAAAACAAAACTTCTACCCATGTGAAAAGAAGTGGAAAAATAAATTACATACAGGCACAATCGAAAGGGTATGCAATCATCAAAGCAGAGTTGGGCAAAACAAGCTTTGTGAAGTCCATCTTTTATTTCTCATCAAGTTCCTAACAGACAGCAATATGAAAGAAATGATCGGTTTTCTGCTGAGCTTTGATGCCCTACATAAACTGTACAACATCCCTACAGAAATGGTACACTTGCTTATTCACCTTCGGACGTAGAGGGTGCTTCAGCCTCTCCACCCCTATCCTTATCACTGTCCACACGTATAAAACATCACAGGCATCTCTTCTCGTCGTGCAGGTTACCTCCTTTCTCGATTCTTCATGATTCGACTGCTTCTCTTGCTTCTCCTGGCCCACAGTGGCATCGCACTCATCTGCCCGGAATGCTACAATAACCCTGCATTTCCTCCGCTAACGGTGGGAAGGCCCGCAGGTCTGTTTATAAAGATTATTATTCCATAGATATGATTGAAAGACATTATTGAATCTCGAGCGTATCCCTTCAGGAGGCTTCCTTCGTACTGCCTACCGAAACTATGCTCCCCATCGCCAAGAAGAAGACAAAACTCGTAAGCCCCGGAAATTCTGGCAGACCCTCGATCATTTCAATGCGACGGACACGCGAAAATGGGAGCAGGTTAACAGTTCCATTGAAGTAACGGCTATTGATTCTTTCAGGACTATTGGTACAACATGGACTACGCGCCTGGCTTTGGCGTTACTGGTCCATACAACGGACAGGCTCTCATCTTTCTCATCGTCGGCGGCGAATCTTACGAGGGAGATCGAAGTATTCGAGAAATCGACAACTTCCAGTACATTCAGGTATGGAAATCGCGCTTACTGGTTCACAAGACATGAACGCCGAAAGTCATGGTTTTATTGCTATATATCTTCGACACTTAGCGTTCCAATGGTGCTCAGGTATCTCATAAAAAGTACGTAAACATGAATCAGTACAGATTTTAGGAGCGAAATGAATTTAGCTCAAGTGTTATCAGGAATAATAGTTCATTGATCATAGAACGGATCACTGACGAACACAAGTGAGTGTGTGCAATGTGGGAGGAGACCCATGACTCAGTCGTTCTGCCGCTTGCAAAAGGAAAGTGGCCGTAAAGAACGGAATTGTCATGCCATGAATCAATTGATCTTGGTGCGCCGTCGGTGCTCGAGACACATATCGAGACGCGGAAACTACTGGGTTAAACTGCTGTTTCTTCCGGAACAGCCCTTGTGTTGCCCTTTTCTTGACCTGGGGTGGAAACAACGCCATGATTTTCAGTACGCCAGGGACTTCAGCGCGCACCTTTTCCGCCTCGAGCACCGCTCCTTCGGCAAGGACAATCCTTTGTGAGCTAAAGTGCAATGTACTTTTGATTTCTTCTGAAAAACACTGCACGAAAGAAGGGCTTCGTATTGAAATAGGAACAGAGAGCTCATCTTACAGCGAATACACCGATGCCGGAGAGGTGGACCCCCTCCTCAAGTTACTGAACATGGAACAAGCCATGGAAGATGTTTTCGCGTTCGCCAACGGCATGAACTACGCATACTATCAATCTCTTCGCAATCCTGTCTGGATCCTTCTCGGCGATTCCTACGGCGGGATCCTGGCAGCGAAACTGCGCGAAAAGTACCCAACTCTGTTCAAGGCTGCCGTTGTTTCCGGTGCACCGCTGCATTATAGGAAAACACTTCCTGGTACGACCATATTATTGGAAATGAGACAAATTTTGGAGTATTTCAGAAATGTCCCTCATCATGGAGGACGCGCTGAGAAAGGTGCCGATCGTCGTAAGTGTTTCAATGATCTTTAGAATAACGAAAAGGGGTAAAATGAAAAACCGTTTCACAAAAAAAGAATTTCGTTTTGTTTTCATAGCACCAAGTTTCTGAATTTGGGAGCGTTTCAGAATAGCGCTGACAACTGCAAGACGCGGATGACTGCATTCGTCAAGGAGGAAATAATCGCCAAAATGGAAAGCGCCCAAGGACGCCATGAGCTCAACGACAAACTAAAGTCTGGCGCAAAATTTGCATTTTTTTGTTTTCTTCATGTATTTTTGTGACATCATCATGAGAAGTTTAGATCTTAATATTTGGAACCTTGGGATAAGGTTTTCGTTATTTTTCGATTGCAGCCTGCAACCGCCATGGGGTAACTCCATTAGCGATCAGGACAAGCGCCATTTCTTCGTCTACATCTTCAGCTTCATCCAGAATTTCATCCAGTTCTCGTTCCCATCAGTGAGGGAGACAGGAACTCAACGATCTTTTTTCTTATTCAGACGGCGGATGCGAAAAACAACTTGACGGCCAGCCACCTGTGTGGAACCCTATTTGCCCCCGAAGTCATTGGCTCCCAACGACTTGTCAAGTTTCGCGAGCTTCATACGTGGTAAAATCGGAACGCAAATTCTTTTTTCTATTTTTATATTTCTCGTCAAATTTGCATTTTTCTTGAAGACGAGAAAATAACGTTTTGCCTAAATCTTGAAATTATTTAGGTACTCCATGTTCTACGGTAATCTTGTGATCACCAATAGCTACGCTGACTACGTCGATAAACTTAAGTACGCCACTACGAGCGCTGGTTCCGGCTCTGATTTAGGTACGAAATCATAGTGTTCAATTCGACAAATTATTTCGAACTTCCTGAAGCACCTGAAAATTCGCACGCAGCAAAACAAATGCTCAAGTTCCGTTCCCATCTCATTATCAAGCAAAAAAGCGTAAGAACCGGACACTTATTACAATGCTTTCATTTTATCACTATACAAGTTGTTCTTTTGTAGAAGCAGAACAAACCGTCCGATGGTTGTGGTTTTCTTGCAACGAACTCGGACTCTTCCCAATAAGTCATGTTAATTCGATGTGGGGCACGAATATTCCAGTCAGGTATGATTCAGTTAAAGAAGGAGTAGGAACCCCTTCGGTCCGTAAAACAGCTGTGGCAATTGTGGATAAAATAATCTATAATGCAGACTCACAATCAGGTGAAAGTGCAAGTGCACTGCTGTTTTACGGACCGGAATCTTGCTCCGATCGGAGCTCCGACTACATCTTTAATATCCCTAATGGCTTTGCAGTTACTACGACAAGCTCTGCTCGGATGTTTTCGGTAGTTTGCTTCAGAATTCGCGGGTGCCCACAAATGCTGACGCCAATTATGGAGTGCGTTTCCTATAAAATACGAAAAACTAAATGAATCTCAGGGAAGCAACGTAGCCTTTGTTTACGGGACGCAGGATCCGTGGTCAGCGGCAGCTCACAAAGGAAACGATCCCGTTCATAACATCGTTAGCGTCCCAATGGAAGGTCCTTCTTCAACCTGTTATCATGATAGACCGTTGTTACATTTTGAAAACCACTGGAAGCAGCGGTTTTAAGAAGGAGCAATAAAATTTGCATCGGGGAAAATACACTTTTGGCCTGACAATGAGTTTGGTTCCAGAAGAAGGCCAAAAGTGCATTTTTCTTGATGCTAATTTTATTCCTCGAACTCCTTCTTTAACTCAATTAATACAGGCGCCGGCCACCTTCCCGATGTCTTCACTTCTCGCTCCGGAGAATTTGAATCCGTAGCACACGGGCGGACACAAGTGCACGATTTCCTATGGCATATTATCGGTTCGATCTTTTGGTCATGTTGTTCGACAAAGACTACTTCCAGAGACGTATCTCACTGTGAAGCCGACAGCATCTCGTCCCACTACATCACCGGATGCACCAATTCAACAATCG
Organism: Levipalatum texanum; assembly: GCA_014805385.1. NCBI lineage: Eukaryota > Metazoa > Nematoda > Chromadorea > Rhabditida > Diplogasteridae > Levipalatum > Levipalatum texanum. The sequence continues at coordinate 29,333 of JACMIG010000049.1, forward strand.
ACGTCGGCTAAGAGCCCCAACGCGCCAACGGAAAAACGTTAGAAGGGATCAGTACAATTAAAATAGCGTGAAATTCAGCTTCGTCTCAACCAATAGCAGGCTCTTCACCTACTGTTGACCCTCCTCTTCCAACATCGCCTCTTCCCAACGATCTGACAAGTAATTATCCCCCTTCGGGAGACGCCCCCAACGCACATTTCAGCTAAATCAAAGCAACGCACGCCAATGTTCGTAGCGTCCTCCATTGTGACGATTCTTATGTTACTTTTGATATGAATCGCCAGAAAGTGATAAATGGCTTAATACTGACTCTTTGTTTGGAAGAAAATGTGTTTGCTGAAAGAACGAGTAGAAACAACATGCATACCGCCTACACTGATTGATGTCATTGGCGAATCCAGGAACGAAGAAGGCGAAAATTTTCACTGTTTACTTTTTTTCCACATTTTCCACGATTGTTTTACGTACGGAATTTTGCTCATACTCCTTTTTTCATTCAACGCGATCAAGGATTCATGATCCTCGACGTCCGTGTTGTAGCACCAAGTAAATGTTAATCCTCCATTACATGGTTCTGACCATAATGCAAGATCTGAGAGAATTCCTCGGATTATGACACCGCACGCACAAATGGGCTTATGACAGCGACGATGGATGCAATATTGTGATGGTTGATGTCTTGAATACGAAAAGAAACGAACGAACTGGAATAGAAATAGCTCGAACTGGAATAGAAATAGCTCCAGAATGTTGTAAATTTGGGCTCGTTTCTTGCACACATGCGATTCTGATTTCCAGGATCACCACTGTGGATCCTTGCTATAAAATTCATGAATTCTGGACACACGAATGTGCATTGCCCACGACCTAGGTATACAGTCATTTGCATAACACGTGCCAAAATCTCTTTTAGGAGGTATTCCAGACCTTAAAGGTCGCATACTCAATCGGTCTCGAAATATTCCGGCGTCACTTGTTATTTAGCTGGGATATCTGGGGCCAGTTCAAAGCGTCAAAATCAGACATGACGCAAGTTGTGTGCACCCTCTATCTGAATCCCCATCGTCATAATCTCTTGAAAGCTTACATGCATAAAATCAAACGATAAGATCATGAAACCAAATGATAATTTAAATCCTGTGCTCAGCTAATGCGAAACTTGCACCAGTTTCGTGCGATTGTCATGAATATTGTGCATGATCACAAAAATGAACGGTTTCACGTCTTGAATTCTTGAATTCCGATACATGCGTCGATCAAAAGAAGAAAGCGTTCAATAGGACAAATCTTCGGAAAAGACGGCTTCTGAAAGACTTGGGAGGGAGCGTTTTTGATAACTGTAGACGTTTACTTCCCGACGTTTGATGAAATTTATGTCTCAGAAAAAGGAAATAAAATGAGGAGAAAAATTGAGTCTCGAAACGAAATTCAGCACAAATAATATTTAATATTTCATAAGCTTTTCGTTTACATGAGTAAATACTTTTTGGAAAACCTCTCCAAGAGAAGGCAGTTTGCTCATGCATTATTCGAGTGTCTATGTATCTATGCCGTCTTTTCCTCACTAACTGATTTTGTCATGGCATCGTCATTTTTGCGAGATAAAGAGGATAACTAGTTGAAATGGAAACAGAGCTCGAGAATTCGTCGAAATCATTTGTTATGGTCACCTGTTCTGCATCAGCGCAACGAAGATATGCGTAAGATCAACCAACCAGAAATTATATTCAAACTGGATTATGGTTAGTGGTATGATGTGATACGAACGAGTATATCGGGAACCAAATCAACATTCCTCATCTTCAGGGAAACGATTGTTCCTGGAAAACACAATTTTGTTGCTTTCAATTGTGTTTTCGGAATCTTTTTATACGTTTTTCTGCAATTTTCACAATGTGATGCTCAGAATTGTCACACCAGACCATCGCGACAGGGCACCTTTAATTGTGACGACACAGAGTAGATCAAGAGGTGAATCAGCGCGGGATGGAATGTTTTCGTGGTTCAAATAATTCTTAACCCAAAAGTCTGATGCAGAAAATCAAGCAAAAATGAACGGATATATTCTCCCAGAAATGAGCAATCTAACCTGTGTGATTCGCAGGACGGGATGGAACGAGCAATGTATGCGTTTCCTTTTTTTGGGGTGAGAAATAAACCACTTCTGGATTGGAGGAGCGCAAAAATATTTTAACTTTTAAACACGAGTCAAGAAAATAAAATTTGCTGTGGGGTTCCGGAGGACAACGAAGATGCTGGGCTGGCACGAAGGCTATCTGAAGGGATGGAAGACATCAAAACATTGCATCGACAACATCCATGAAGCCATGCACTATCCCCCTTGCACTTTGCCTACGAATCCTTATGACCCTATTTATAAGCGCCGTTTGTCACTCCACCTGACAACGATGATGAACGAGAGATTAACCTTGTAAAACGTTGTAAAAACATTTAAAATAATAATAATCGAAAAATATATTTTTAAAATTATTTTTTAACACTCATTTTGGAAATAGAATTTCAGATCAAGAGTGCAAAAAATCCACCCTGAAGGTAATGCGGAATGTTGATATAATATTTTTATCCATTACTACTTTGCTTCAATTTTCCAGGAGTATCATAACATACACAATCGCATTTTTTACATATGCCAGCGACCCATTAAGTTACATTTTCCATTCTTTACATCTAATCAAGTGGCTAGCAAAAACTTCAGCGGATAATTTTGAGTAATCACCACTTCTCGATGTCTGGATGTCTAATGAGACCCTACAGTAAATGTTTCGATGTACAGTAAATGTATCGCATCATACATCAGTGTGCTCTTGATCATCATGTTCTTATGATTTTCAATTTGCGTCAGCGCCTCGTCCGGAAATGGGACATCAGGTGCGATTCCAACAATGGGGCTAAATTCCCACCATGACCGTCATCTGTTTCGATTCTCAGAGTCATCATCCACGAAAACATTTCCGGTCAGGCGCTATTTCCCTTTGGCTACGCCCTCTTTGCCCCTCCTCTACTCTTCCTCCATCCTCTACTTCCAAGATCTCCCCAATTATGGGCGGGGCCTAGAAAACATATAAATGCGACATCTTCCTGAGCAGAAACACTTGATAGTTTTAAGATTAGTTCTCCCTGAATCATGGGATGTAGGCGCCCCAAAATTCATGACCTCTAATGTAGTGATACTGCTGTTACGCGGGGTGGTTAAGTTTGAGGCCCTGACTGACGGACGCTTTAGCCTATTGTATTGGTGAGAAACACCGATGAAAGTTTTTTTAGATGAAAAATAGCCCTTCCCATCACTTTTTTCAAAATATTATTTCTTGGGGGAATATTAAGACAGATGCTAAGACGTTAATTATTTTCTTCGCGATAACGAAGGAGTGGGAACAAGATTCCGGAACGTAAAATACACTGGGGCATTTGTGGCTACGAACTACAAAACAGTACACTTAACGCAATGCAGTTTATCAGTTTCGGATTCCCTGCGAATATGAAACTTATAATAACGCGTTGTGCGAAATGTACTGCTTCTGTTTTCGTAGTCGCATATACCACTGCTTATTTTACGGAGCGGAAACTCGTTTCCTCTTTTTTTTTAAATCACTACATAGAGGAGATGACTTTTTTTGGGGGTGGAGGTGGTTCGTACTGGTTGCTCGATATTTTCTGAAGAGCCGTGCTATTGCTTTTTGTTTTGTAGAATACCCGTCTAAAATTGCACTGCACGAGCTCTCCTCTCTTGGTCATGATCTTCAAGTCGTTCGTCATCCTCTCCGCCTCCGTCGCCCTCGCCACGGCCATCTACTGCTTCGAGAACGAAGAGGTACCATCCCATCCCCTACTCTCTTCTAACACACTGTCAAGAAAATAGTGGACGGTGAAAGTGAAATTAAAAATGGCAGAAGAAATATGGGGGAAGGGGGGAATAAAACGGATAAATAAATAAATTGGTCAAAATATTTTTTCTTTGAGGACATGCCGGGGAAGTCGGTGTACGACTCGTCGTGGACCCACTGCATGCTGATCCCTGCCATGGGGACGAAGGGAGTGCGCCAGTCCGGTGCCGGACCTGACACCGAGAATCTCGGGGAAATCTCCGGCGTCCTCAAGTCGGGTGACGAACGCTACAGCGTCCTCTCCGTCTGCATTCTCGAGGTGCTCAATTTCTTTGTTTTTTGGGGTAACTGGGACAAGGTATCTCGAGAGAAATATAGGAGGGGATATTCAGTGACTATTTTCACGTGACAATTAGGCGGGGAAACTTGTGTCCGGCGAAGCAGGTTCTCAAAAGCAAGGATTACTTTGTAGCGCTACGACTTCCGCGCCATCTTCCCGAAGCAGCGCAACTCGATGGCCCCCGAGTTCATGTTCCGCTGTTTCTGCAACACGAACAACTGCAATCGCGCCGAGAACTTCAACTCCTTCCTCGGAAAGGCCTAAGCCCCACCCCTCATTCATCCGTCGATGACGCCGTCGCCACCACCCTCCCCCCCCCCCTTCTTGCCCATTTTGTCGCCAACTACCACATCAGATCACACCCCACCCAACTCACCTGTTCACGTCAATAGTTTAGAAGCGTTGAATAAAATCAACTTGCACGACGAGTGATTCATGCAGGCATACGCGGCGCAAATCAGAGAATTCAGCGAAAAACAATTACTTGAAAGCAGCATAAAATACAAGTATCGGAAATCCTGATGGTGGTGCGCGCGCTATTAGCACGACGTTACAAATTGCAAATCGTAGAATTTGCAGCACTAATTTGCATATTCCAAAGGGTCGCCATTATTTTCGGAATCCCAGTCCCAAACCGTTTAGCGTAAGTCGTCATCCACATATCCGACACTCCTTGTGAGGACTCATACCACGAAGCAATCTTATAGCCTTGATTATTTCCCTCAAGTAGCAGATTGAATGCATTAGATGCTGACCTTATTAGGTGACAGTCTTTTCCGGGCACAGCGCTGGCAACTGGCGTTCCCACCGTCAGAGAATGCAGCACCCGCTTCCCCTCCACGACCTCGTTTCCATCGTGTGGTATTCTGTCGCCGATTCCCTCGGAATCATCGGCAACACGACTCTTCTTCTGGCCGTCCTCATCCGTTCGCCGCCCAGCCTGAGGTATCGATGCCAGAAAAAGAACGAAACGGATATTATTCAGTTTTGCATGGAATTGCCCTCTCCCTAAAAGAAGGCGTGGGAGGAACTTTTCTGATTACTGTCGTTATGGAAATCTAGACCAGACACAGGCCAAAGTGCAGCCAGACTCAGACCAAAAGTGCATTTGTACACAATGGCCACAATACAAATCGGATTCCTCCTGCCCCATTTAACAATAACTGAGGGTGGCAATCAGGTCGTACTCGGTGCTGATGATCAACACGATCGTCATTGATCTACTCGCCAGCGTCTGCAGCATCGCCACCATGATCAGGTTCTGCAATGTTTTTGTTTCTGAGAAGATATTCTACCTCAAGGGCCATTCCTGCTGGAACCTGTCTTGCTCACGTCTACCTGGGACCGTGTCCTCTCATTTCCAGTAAGTGTATCTCTAATTTGGCAGCTCAAAAGTGCCGCTCCACTAGAATCAAACTGGAGCAGAAAATCGTTACCGAATAATCGAACCGAAAAAATATTACAAGGAAAAGTGGCATTTGAGAGAACTGGTGTCACTGCCTCTACTCCATCCTCCAGCACACGTTCGCCCAGTCGATCTACCTCCTCGCCCTCTCCTTCGGCTACCGTCTCTGGATCATGGAGCGTCGGAAACCGTCGACAGCGCGAATGATCCAGTTGTGTTTCTTCGTCTACCTTCCAACATTCTGCGCCATGGTTTGACGATCGAATTGTTTGGCAAATTTTCATTTCAGATCATTCTCCTCTTCACAAATGATTCCGAAACTAAAGTACGAGCCGTTTTGAAGGAGCTTCGACCGGAATATGACCTGTCTCCGTATGTTGTACAAGGTGAGTTATCATGGCCGTTCCAAACCCTTCTAAATTCGCGTTCCGCCCGAACCGTTCTCACTCCACTGAAAATCGAGTGATTTCCTCGTATACTTGCTGGAGAAAGTTCTCGAGCCTATGTGCGAAGCGGCTTTGGAACTGCCATAATGAAGAAAATCGATTACAACATCATAATTGCAGGTTTTGCCTCGATCCTGTCATTATCAATCATGGGCACAATCATGTTCATGACCGTGCCGATAGCTCCGATTCTCATTTTGATTATCTTTCTACGTGCTCGCGTCATTCGAATTCTCGCAGAGAAGGAGAAGATAATGAGCAAGAAAACTCATGAAATGCATCAGAATCTCATAAAGGTAATAAATTAAATAAATTTAATGATTAAGTAATAAATTTAATAATAAAAAGTAATGAATTAAATGAATGCCAATGAGTGTCAAGGTGCTTTCCCTCCAACTGTGCCTACCCATTGTCTTCCTGGGGGCAGTGCTCTGCTACGGGAGCTGCCAACTCGACATCTACTGGTCCCCCACCATTGAACACTGCATCATCGAGGTCGATTCCTCGTAAACTGAGTAGAATCCAATTGCCTTCAGTTAGTTACCATTATACCTACTATGGCGCCCTACATCTCCCTGTATTACCTCAGCCCCTATCGCCAGTATGTTCTCACTCATCCCTAAATTCTCCTTGTTCAGATTCGTCCTCGACATTTTCTGCCGTGCGCGGAAGTTTAGTTCTGCCAGCTCTTTTCGCAAGGCCGACGAAAGGAACGCGGATGATATCTAGACCAATTTCTCAAGCCAATTCTCTGATGAGCTCGGCGATTTCCAACACCGTGCTATAGGATTTCGGTTGTTTTGTTCGAAACAACTCTGCAATAGATTATCAATTTTCTATGTGAGAAACAGTTTTCTAGAGGGTCTTCTGTTTCATCGTTTTTTTCCAAACAAAGTTCCGGTTACCATCAGTCGCGATGAATGCCAAGAAAACAAATTCGATACTCCATAGAATTGATCAGGTCGTGTTTTCTCATTATTGCATTTGTTCGTTCTTCGAAGAAACGTTCGTAAACAGTGTCCGGGGCGCTGTTCCGATAGTGTTGACGGATCGAGACGAAAGAAGCTGAAAATGCGCGTTTGAGCGTCTGAACTTCGTGTGCTCGCGTGCCGAAGCAGTAATAACTGGGCCCATTTGCATTGATCCCTCTCTGTAGTCACAGATCATCACTTTTTCTCTCTATTTGCCTCACGGCTCCAGCCAACAGTCTCATGCCTTGGAGCGCCTTCTCAAGAACGGGACCTTCAAAGGCCCTCATAAGGTCTTCTCCAGCAACCCAGCAGTAGAACGACAAGATAAATGACACCTGAGGATCACCCTAATGCAGCTGATAGAAGGCGATGGAACTACCAGCGCTTCTGAGCCTCCATAGTCGAATCGTGTCCTCGAGTACCGGAACTCGCCGCTATAATCCCATCGGAGCATAACTGATAAAAGGAGATGTCCTCGATGCCCTCACCGATCCCCATTCGCCTCCCATTCAATCGTCCATAGTTTCAGCTTCGACAATGGGCGCTTTTTCCTTAGGCTCCAAAGGAAAAGAAGCCGACAAGAACGAGAAAGCAGATGCTGTCCCTTTCTTGGATTTGGTAAGCGTTTTTCATTTTTTGCCGCCCATGACTTTATTTACAGTTCCGATTCTCATCGAGATGTGATAGGGTGTTGATTGGCCTCGGTGTTCTCTGTGCCGTCATCGAAGGAGCAATGCTGCCGGGCCTCATGTTCCTCATGGGACGCGTCGCCAATATCTACATCCAGACAGAAAACGTGCTGGGATCTTGGGAACATCGATTACGGCATCCCTTGCAGACAGTGTTAAACGACGAATTCATGAGACAAGTAGCAGTCAACGCGGGTATTTACCTCGCTGCGGGCATTGTACTCTTTGCGGTGTCGACGGCAGAGGTGAGCCGATGTTCTATCTTGGAATTTGTTGTGGTCTGAAGGGAGTGTAACAATTTCTCCTTTGAGTTTAGCCTTATCAGAAAATTGCGTCTAGACCAGCGATATTTTCCAGCACTTTCTATTTTCGCTCGCGGCTTCGCGAACTGTTGCAACGATTCGCAAGGAGTTCATGCACTCGGTCATCGCTCAGGTACTATACGAGCAATAACAATGACCAAGTTCTTTGCTGATATCACATTTGTTGCATATGCTACCTTGAGTACACATGAGCATGATTTCATTGCAGGACGCAATCTTCCTCGACGCATCCTCCACTGGTGCGCTGTCCAACCAGCTCAACAACAACGTTGATCGTATTCGTGACGGAATTGGCGACAAGATCGGAATGATTACTCGGTTAGTGTTCGCAATCCTTTCGGCGGACTAAACAAATTACAGATCGGTTGCCATCTTCCTCTCCTCCATCATCGGATCATTCATTATGGAATGGAGGATCACGCTGATTATGATTGCCCTCGGACCAATCTGCGCCCTCAACAATGCTCTTATGCCTATTGTAAGTTGATTGCTTTTCTTTATAATGCTATTATCCGATAAACACGAAATTTGACGCCCCTTTTAGTTCTCCGGTAAATCCATGAAAGAAACGCTGCAAATCGCGGAGGATGCCAATGGCCTTGCGGACGAGTGTATTTCCAACGTCAAAACAGTTGTGGCGTGTAATGGACAGGCGACCATGATCAAGGTTACATTTTATTATCTTCGAATCCACAAAATATCGCTTCAGAAATATGCGGCCATCTTGAAATCGGGCTTTGCTCCTGCTCTTCGAGTCGGTTTCATCTACGGCTTCTTCGAAGGCTTTTTCTTCTTCTTCCTGTACCTCCTCTTTTGCTCGGGACTCTGGTAAGCAATCGATAATAGGTCAGATAAAAGTTATTTGGATTGTAAGGTACGGCATCGATGGATACCACCAAGGATTCATTGCCGAAGTTGGCAACGTATTCGCTGTCGCTAACGCCATTCTCTATTCGGCGTATATTCTCGGTTCGTTTGTTAGAGTTTCATACTTACTAATACGAAGCGATATCAGGCATTCTGTCCCCTCACATGCTCGCCATTCTCAAGGCGCGCGCTTCTGCTGCCATTGTCTACGCCACGATCGACCGGGTATGTGGAATCTTCTGAAGGTTAGCGAACGCTGTGGGATGGAATCTAAGAATTTAGTTGGACAGAAAACAAGAATAGTTCTTCGATCAAGTTCGTCCATTCAGATTCCATCCGTGGATCTGCGAACTGAACAAGGACTCAATCCTCCGGTTGACTGCTCCATTGACTTTGAGGGCGTTCACTTCGCGTATCCCACCAGGTTGGAAGGACTTATCTTTTCTCTGTTAATAAGAGCTTCAGACGCGACACTCCCGTGCTCAACGGCTTGAATTGGCGAGCTGCCGCAGGAGAAACGATCGCCCTCGTGGGCAAAAGCGGCTGTGGAAAGAGCACTTCGGTATGGGGCGAAGGGATGCACTTTTCGTAGGGGCTACCATCGAGGTACCCGAGATTCGTAGAAAAAAGATTCGTAGAATATCCACATTCGATCACGTTCTCACGGTGACCTCATTTTGTACTATCAGATCGGACTACTCACTCGCCTCTTCAACTCCACTGGAGGAAGCATCAAACTTGGTGGCGCTCCACTGGAACACTACAACATCCCAAAGCTCCGCAAGGTACCGTAATCCTAATATCGCTTCGAGACCAAATATCGCTCAGATCATCGGCATTGTCTCCCAAGAGCCGAATTTGTTCACTGGGACGATTAGGGAAAATATTCGCCTCGGTCGAGAGGACATTTGGGAGTCTGCCATCGAGGATGCCGCTCGCGTTGCTAATGCGCACGAATTCATCGTAGGATTGGAAAAGGTAAGCAGTTTACTTCACCTTCATGGAATGCTGACCTTCATGGAAAATATTCTTCGAGGGTTACGAAACGTTGCTCGGACCTTCGGGAGTGGCGCTGTCTGGAGGGCAGAAACAGCGAATTGCCATTGCACGAGCGATTGCCTCGAATCCGAGGATACTCCTCCTCGATGAGGCCACCAGTGCCCTTGATACGCACTCCGAAAGAGTTGTCCAGGTCAGGGATGAAATATCAAAGATCAAAAACCAGAAGCTCAGGCCGCTCTGAACAAGGCCTCATCCGGTCGCACAACCCTCGTCGTTGCTCACCGACTCAGCACGATCAAAGACGTCGATAGGATTTACGTCCTTGATGGAGGAAGGGTCGTCGAGGAAGGGAGTGAGTATCAATCTTATGCTTTTCAGTGAAGTGTTGTTGGATGAAACTTTGAGCTCAACCCCCCTATTTTTAACTCCCTACCATGGCGCGTGAAACGTCTTTTCAGCCTACGCCGACCTCGCCAGCCGCGAAAATGGAATCTTTGCCCGCATGGTCGCCATGCAGGAAGTGGAGAAGAAGCCGGAAAGCGACGACGACGAATCTCCATCGCCCCCACCGAGAAGGAGAACCACTTCGAAACCGTGAGACCATCTGTTGTTGGCTCCAGCGAGAATTGCATTGTGGGATCATAGTGAAAATCAGGGCGTAACAAGTGTCGTGCACGACTTTTTCATCCTGATGTTGTATCATCATTGTAAATTGAACGCTGTCCTGCAGATTGTCCATCGAAGATGACGAACCCATCCTGCAGCCATTCATGCAGTTCCAGCGTCGCTCGTCAACCCTCTGCAGTATCCGCGACAGTACGAGGCGACCGATTGTGCCGGAAATCAAGGAAGTTGGACAGTTCTTGGTCATGAACCGGCAAAGTCTTCTATGGGGAGAAAATATTGTCGGCATAATAAACGTTCTCATCGCCCTGTGATATCTCTCCACTGTTCTCTCGTCGTCTGGCGATTAGATCGCAGGGCGATGTGCGTGCAGTCCGGAGCGTTTATTCCGCCGACAATAGTATTTCAGATTGAAATGCGAGCGAAGGCTCTTGAAACGCATCATTGGGTCTTGTTATAGGAGCCCGCGTACCCAACAGTGCACGGTGGTCTTCTTGCCTTGCTGTCCATGGACAAACTGCGCGTTGCCTGCCAGATCGTCTCGTCGTGCATTCGCGGATGCGAACTCATCATCTTTACGGTAATTTTGGTTTCATCTCGAAGTAATATCGTCTCCAGATCATCTGGTACTACCTCTTCGAGGCTTCGACTCTGGAAGACTACACCCACCTCCTCACTGTCTCACTCTCCGCCGAGATGTCCCTCGGGGTGGCAACATGGGCGGCCATTCTACTTTCGGTAGGACAATTACTCTCACCATAATTCGCTGGAGAACTCATTTCCCGTCTTGTCAGGAGAAATCGCATGCCAATTTCCAGCGCTCCACGGCTGCCTGGGTGAACGAGAGGGTGCTGTTCGGCGTGCGCGTCAAGGCCTTTTCCTCCCTCCTCCACCGACCCATCGCCTACTTCGATCGATCATCATCCTCCACTGCTGCCTGTTCAGTGATGCTGTCTCAACAAGCCATGCTGGCTGCACCGGTACGATGGAGCAAATGGCATGGTTGTCATATGAATTCTCCATTTTCAGGGCCTGGACTATCGAGCTTCGCTGATGTACGAGAATGTGTTCGCCACTGTAGGCGTGGTCGTGGTCTGCTTCATCTACTGCTGGCAGAACGGATTCGTAAGTTCGAAGGACAGCGCATTGTTTCAAGAAGCTCACGCAAAGTTTTAAAAAAATATTTAATTACTTGCATTTTCTTTTGCTATTTCTGTAATGTGACTCTTCAAAGATATTGTGTCGTAAAGATGGTCAAAATTATTTAAATTTTGCAGATCTGTCTGTTCTGCGCGACGATGTTTGCGGTGCTCTTCTTTGGTCTGACGCGATTCGAACAGCACTTCAACGGAGCCTATGAAAAGGCGGACGAGACTGGAGAGGCGAGTCCAATTTGAGAATGTTGAAAAATATGAGCATCTTTGCAGAAAGCCGTCGAAATCTTTGACAACGTCCGTTCCATCCAATTGTTGAGCGTCGAAAAATATTTCCTCGACGGCTTCGTCGACAACCAGAAGGAAAGCGCCCAGCCACTCAACAAGGTTCATTCGTCCCGAGATCATAACATTCTGTTCCTTCAGCGTGCCATCTTCCGAGCCCTCATCCACGGTCTGTCGCAATCGTTCTGCTTCATCAACGTGTTCATTGCTACGAGTATGATGATGGTTTTTTCCCGACTTTGACGTCCTGGCCCAAAACTGACCAGAATATTCCTATAGTTCTTTTTCATCATTTACATTGCAGCGGTCGGCATGTTTCTCCTTTACGGCGGCATCATCACTAACAATCAGCAGTTCATCTCCGAGGTAATATTTACACTAATACAATCGAGGGAAACAACCGATACGGAGAATTCGCGTATCGTGTTCTGGGAGAGACGCCATGCCCCTTTTCGTGGTTTGGTGATGAGTACTTTCATAAAATTCTATTTCCCGAGCCACGAGGCCATGTTTCCCCCTCAATTAATCGGCCATTCCTTCTTTGCAGGTCTGCATCGCAAACGTCGGCTGGGCAGTGATGGTGATGGCGATGTCGCTGAACGATTTGAGTGGCTCTGCCTCGGCCGCCCGCTCGCTGCTCTCCCTCGTCGACCCCGCCGAGCACTCGATCGACAAAGGAGCCAAGCCGGTCAGCATATCTTTTACAGCTCCAGTGTTCATAAGAAATCACGGCATTGCAGAACATCAAAGGTCTTGTGGTGGCCCGCGGCGTCGACTTTGCCTATCCGTCTCGGCCGAATCACCGAGTCACAAAGGGACTCGACTTTGTTCTGGCGCCTGGAAAGTCACTCGCCCTCGTCGGCCCTTCTGGCAGTGGAAAGAGCACCATCGTCTCCCTCCTCGAGAGGTTCTACGAGCCAACGAGAGGAACCATTGTGAGCATCCCGCAATTTATCTTGCATTAGATAGTACCTGACATAAATTTCGAAACAAGAGATCGGTTTCGTTGCAGAAACTGGACGAAACCGATCTCGGATCGGTTTCCCTATCGCACCTTCGCTCGTCAGTCGCGCTCGTCGGCCAGGAACCCGTGCTCTTCCGTGGAACGATCTACGAGAACATTACGCTGGGATGCCAAAGTCAGACACCTCTTTATTGTGATCTAAATTTAACTTCGTCCTTCAGACGCCATGATAGACGACGTGCGCTCTGCATGCAAGCTCGCCAACGCTGCCGAGTTCATCGAGGCACTGCCGCAAGTGAGTTGACTTTTGTGTTAAAGAAGGTGTAAGAGCAAAGTTCCATGCCCGTAAAACAGCTGGGGCAAATGTAGCTAAAACGCAGACACAGACCAAAGTGCAAGTACACTTTGTGTCTGCTTTTTAGCGACATTTGCAACAGCTGTTTTACGGACACGGAACTTCGCTCCAACTCCATTAAAGGTGTTCCTTAACCGGTCGACCGTTGTATACCTGTTTATTCACACTACTGCATTCCCCAGGGCTACGACACCCTCATATCTGGTCGCTCTTCACTCTCCGGAGGCCAGAAGCAGCGCATCGCCATTGCCCGCGCCCTCGTCCGTCGACCGAAGATCATCCTCCTCGACGAGGCAACAAGCGCTCTCGATCCCGCATCGGAAAAGGTGACAATCATTCTAGGCTACCCAAACTCGTCTTAATTTTGCATATTTGTGCTATCGTCTGGACACTATTAAAATCATGATAATTTCCCTTGCAGGTCGTGAAACTGGCCCTCGAAGCAACGGCCAGGGAGCGAACCTCCATTTCCATCGCGCATCGCCTGGACACTATTAGGAATTGTGGTGCGTTTCACAACGACGAGATATTATTAGCAAACGTCGTCCTGTGCAAAAACAATCCTTGCAGACGAGATTCTGTTCGTGGAAGATGGTGTGGTGGTCGAGCGTGGCTGCCATTCCACTCTCATGCAGATAAGGGACGGAAAATATGCCGCCCTCGTAGCTCAGCAGTCACTCGGATGAATAGGATTGAATTATTAAACTATTGTCGAAGTTCCAAGGGCGAATCTCTCCCTTTGAAAATGACGGTCTTTCATTGTAACCTCTCTAGGTGCTAAAGGATGTCCTTGGAACTTCAATCATAGGTGACATTCAGAACGTACACTGGTTGCCCCCCACTGCTCAATTGCTTCAGCATAATAATATTTGTTCATTTGATACCGGTCACACTATGAAGAAATAGGATAATAAAGTCATTGGTACAGTAAAAGTGCAGGTGCCACACAAAGAACAACTTCAACACAATCAGCAGGCATAATGGTGTCAGCATGAGCCAAGCTTATTTTTTTCGTGTCCGTTGAGCAGGTGGGCAAAATATGCACTTTGACCTGTGTCTATGTTTTAACAACATTTCCGCTGTTTTACGGACACGATTTAATCAGTTACTGCATTGGCGAAGGTAGTTCCGTGTTAATCTGCACGTGCGCATCGCCCATAGAAAGTGACCTCTCCACGTAGTTCTTTTATTCTGTCGCGCACAAAGAACGAACAACGTAGAGTGAACACAAGAAGGTCAAAAGAGGAACACTCTAATCATGAAGAAGGAACTTATTGAGCGCCCCCACCTTATCTGTTCTTATCACTGATTATTGATTCTGTATGGCCGCGCACAGGATTTATAGTTCCGGACAGCAGTTCTATTATCTTCATTGATAAACTTATTTCAGGCATTAGCAAAATTTCAGCCAATTTAGCAAGGAGCGTAGAAAGAGCGACGAATTGCGTGACGGAACGCGGAAAGGAGTACTTCACCTTAAAAGAAAGTTCTGACAATTAGTAGTGGGGGCACTTTTCGGTCGGGAGAAGTCACTACCTCCTCTCTGATCACGTGTGATCGCTCCTTCTTCCTTTGTGTCGTCGTGTACCGGTACATTTGAGCACAATCGCATCGACTCTCTTGCTCTCGACTCTCCCCGATTCCCACCCTATCTCCCTCCTTCGCCTTTTGATCTTCACGGGGGCATCAGCATTTCCCCCTCTCTCACAATCATGAATCTCCCCCAGATTCTGTGTTTCCCCTATCGATCGCGCCGTTGTGTCCTCCTGAGCCATTGTCACATACGTTACTAACTATCCATATCTGAGCTAACCGTCGCGTTCCTCCGCGTCTCGCTGCTCTATCGCTAGAGGTTGGGATTGGTGACATGCGACTCTGTGGTTCCGATCAACCAACATGCGTCAACTGGGAACAAGGAAGCGCAGAAAAACTAGAGTTGTGAAAGAAGCTGACATATTATGGCAGTAACAAAGCTCTCTTAATTTCGCACCTATGTGCGAAACGCTCTCCAGCGAACAGACGACTAAAGAACACTATTTTCCATGGAGAGAGAACAGTTTTGACGGAACGCGAATGTAGAAGGGTTTGCCATAATAATCGCAATCTCTAGGCTCGTAGCTGTTATTTGTTTGAGACTCGATTAGTCAAAAATGACTCTGAATACCATGGCGGTTTTTAAATCTTCCGCATCGTGCACATTGCAGGTATCTGGTGAATCCAAAAGTAGTAGGGATGGGGGAGCAGCGTCGTCCGGCGCACTGGCGGGACTGTCTCGTGTGCGGGGCGCGGACGGAGAACACTCATCTGGGAGTGGACGCCTGCCGGTGGGAGGAGACTTTGACCCTCTAATCTATCTCTATGTGATTCAGAGCCTGCGCCGCATTTTATAAAAGGGCCGTTGCCACGCGCCGAGAATACATTTGCCGACAGGGGAAGAGGCAATGCGCCATTACGCAGGGTAAGAGGGGTACTAACTTCACGTGATACAGTGTCGTCCACGTGTTGACGTAAATACAGCATCTTACGAACTTGCTAGTCGTATTAATGGGGACTAAAAGGTGATAATTAAACGAACAACATTCACTTTACTACAGCTGGCGACAAGTTCCTCTGCCGTCGCTGCCGTTTCGATCGCTGCGTGAAGCTGCGTATGCGCGTGGATGGTGGTCTTCCTATGGATAGTCCGGGGGGCAACTCACCCACTCCCCCCGTTGAAGAGACTTATTTGGGCAGGATCGGGCGCATGTACAGGTTAGTCCACAGAAGTCAGAAGGTTCAATCTTGCAAAAACAATTGTTCGCCTCGGGTCAAAACGGTCGCGTTCCGTTTTGTTCTTCTCGTTTATTGCTTACACAAGTTGAAATGCGGACCTCTAACAGGAGAGAGAAGTTTGTAATAGATTGTTTTCCGGAGTGACACATACAGTCCCAATAAAGAAGATCTTGCAGATCCTCGTGTGAACTTCGTCGCCAGCAAGAAGTGGCACTGCGCATGGCTTCTCTACACCCGAAGATCATCGTCAAATCGGACGACAAGGATCAGGTATCGCCGTGGTCGCCTTCCCGAAGGGTTCACCTTCAGATAGCCCATCTACTTGTCGACGTTCAAATTCGACGTTGATGCCGTCTCCATTTCGGCCGCGAATATTATTCAGCTCATTGGAGAAATGTTCCCGGAATTTTTGCAACTGCCTGTTGCAGAACAGGTAAGTATCGTCTAGTTTTCAAAATAGTTTTGGGCTTTCTTTCAGCAGCAAATATTCAAAGAAAGCATCGGTAAGATCTACTTGGCGGAGTGTTATTATTTCACGGAGAAATACTGGCCGAGCGAGGACCGATAGTAAGAATTTGTTCGGAAGACCCGTTCGAAAGGGAATATTCCAGCTTCCTCTGGGGTCTCACATCGGCATTCGATACGCACAATTTGGATACATGGGTCATGGACCATAAAGAAGAACGACCAGGGCAGAACAAGTCTGTCGTTGAGTAAGTCATAAGAAACCAATCATCAACTAACAACAGACGCAATAATGATCTAGAAAGTGAACTGTCCCCAAATAGCGATACCGATGTATTCGAGCAACGAAAACGTCACTATGCTAGTTCTCTTCCAATTTCATTTTGAGTGCATCAAGTTTGCTTCAACTATCCTTTTCAGAAATGTGACCTTTTTCTGGAAAAAGAATATGAAACTGGTGCTGCCGGCGTTTCGAAAGGTGCAGATTACGGAAACGGAATATCACGCTCTGTGGTGCATCTTGATATGGTCATTTGGTAAGTATTCAATGGACTTAAAAATGAAACAATTTGTTCAGATAGTTCTCCGATGGCGGATAACAGCATTGTCGACATTGGAGGCGAAGTCAAACGCGAGATTTTCGCTGATCTTCGCCGGTATTACAAGGAGGAACTGCAATGTGAAGATTATGCAAAGAGGCTCGGAGAATTGATGAGTCTCGTGCATACTATTCAGGTGAAAACTTCATGAATGAAATTTAAAAAAAATGTTCGAAAGCCACAATTTTTCTTCAATTTTTTTCTGATACTGTTGTTCACAAACATCACTAGGAGGGCAAAGTTACAACGCCAGTTTTTCGACTTTTGCTCCTTGTGTGATGTTTCTTAGCCGTGATACTCTGTTGTAGAGATTAAACAAACCTATCCTACCCACAATCAGCGAAGACTGCTGTGGAATCACAATCCATTTTCAGGAGAGCGCTTCGATGATGCAGAACGAATACCAGACATATCGCCTCCTCGACATGCTCAAAGACGATTGCTACTTCACCAAACTTTTCGCATGGCGTTGAAATGCCATTTTTGATTCCCTTTAGTTGCTTGCCAAATTTATGCTGAGCTATAGAATAAAATGAGGCCCGAATAGCAGCTCTGTCTCGAGGGTGGCTATAAGCAAACACATCGAATGCACTCGAAATGTCGCCATGGCTAGGATCCAATATTTCTTTCCCCGGGCCAATAATGGCTCTTGGCTTTAGAGTAATGGTCTCCTGTTTGACAATACATCCTTTCTATGTGCGCAGTACTTTGGAGGCCTCAATAGGTCTTATTCTTTTTTGATCGAGAATTTGTGAATTGAAGAGGTTGACTTTGCAACGCCTAGCGAACAACTCTACCAACGACTCTTTGTACACTATGACAAGTCGTTTTCACTCTATTCCACAGGTTGGAATAATTCAATTAATGATTACGACGCTCGTGGCAGAAACTCCAATCACTTCAAAAGCGTCGTCCTCGTTTGTGCAATTGGATCTTCTCGACTTCAACATCGTCCAACTAATCGAACAACGCTTCACGATCGAACTTTTGTTGACCATTAGACTGGTCAATGGATTGGATTTCTCTCGATAAATGCCGTACTACAGCGATGGAACGATTCTCGTCTCGCGTGGAATGCCGACAGTTATGGTGGTATTGAAAAAATCGTGACACGACTGGACAGATTGTGGAGGCCGGAAATATTCGTCTGCAACGGGTAAGTTTTACCAAAGCAAATTGTATGAAAAGGCTGAAAAACCAAGCGCATCCTTCGCGTACACCCAAGACCCCTCGGAAATTGCGGCTACACTGCGCTACGATGGCCTTGTTAGCACGAAGTTTCGCGTTTCAGCCCAGTTTTATTGCTTTTTTAAGGTATGACTCACTAATGACTATCTGGGGAAATGTATCAATTGTAGAACTACTTTTTTCCAGTCGACCTTGAAGCGTGTCAAATGTGCTTCGAGCTTTCTTCATATGGAGATCGTGTTCTCATAACAGCTTCGCCTCCATCCCAAAATGTGTGTTTTGCTGCAATTTCGGGGCATAACAACGACTTAGGATATTACTGTAAGAGTAATGCAAGCATTTCAGCACTCGTTCAGTAACGGTGCTGAGTGGATTGCGGTAGTTACCGGTCTTCAGTGCCGCTACGATTCTGTCGAAGAAACGTCATCAGCGGTCTTCTCCGTTCATACTCAACGATACCAAGTCTCGAAAGAGCCACTGGCGTACTTTTGTTACAAATTCGTTTTCAGCTTTACTGGCTGTGCATGATCATGGTTCCGACGTTCTTCATTGCCTCTCTTGCTCCGCTAGGTATCAAGAGCCTTGATGATGATTTAGCAGACCAATTTGTAGGTCAATTCTTTACTTCGGAGGAGTTCCTCGTCCTGAATACCGTGACCATGGGTCTCACATCGATGATGTCGCTTATGGTCATCGTTGGCATCCTCACTAATACACTCGTCAAATCACAATTCATCCCGTTCGCTGGTCTGCAATATCTTGGGACTTTCTCTAATCTCCCTTTAGCCGAATACGTCCTCATCGAGATAATTATCGTGGTCGCCTCGGTTCCCGTGATTCTCCTTGTGCACTGCTTTCGGAAATCCTGCAAAACAGTTCGATACATTCGCCATGGTATCAGGTACGAACGCCTCGTGGCTTGTGAAACAGTCGATATACGCAGAACCCAAAATAAGCAGCCAAAAACGACGCACTGGAGCCGGTTCGGGGGCCTTTTCCTGTCAAGAACATTCGTAAACGTCATTCTTTTCATTTTATTCATGGCTGCGCGTGCAACCTATCTCGGAATTCGGATATCAGGTGAGCTTCAAATACCAAGTAAATTTCAGGTACACTTTCAGATTACCTACAGAACATCTTTCGCGACAACGAATATCTCGAAGAGTTGTTGAAGGCGGCACATAATAATTGCACACGTGCCTATTAATGCTCGATGACGATGCATTGTATAAACACGAAAGCAGGGGCAGAAGTTCCGCCCACAACTGTCTACGTGCGAACGACCGCTACATATTGCACACAAAGGGTGTGCAGGAACTACACCTTGCACACAAAAAATGGAGCAGAGCACTTCTGAATACGAACAATCCCGCAAAGTACGAGGAAAGCGCGTTGTGGGCACGGGTCCAAGCACTCATTGCGAGCTCTTTTCGTGTAGTCAAACACACTCTCCATGTGGGAGTGCGGCAGAATTGTCAGCGTTCATTTGAGCCGAGGTGGAAACGCTTCTGCTATCACTCTTCGTCTTTACTGTTCTTTATCGCTCGTTCATTGACTTCGCGAGATGGAAGTTTCGTGTCCGTAAAAGAACAGGGGGCAAATGTGGCTAGAACGTAGACAGAAGTGTCCTTGCACTGTGACCAGTGTCTGCGTTTTAGCCTCATTTGCCCCAGCTGTTTTATGGACACGGAACGTCGCTCATACTCCTTCTTTAACCTTGCTCTACGCGATGGAAATGTGCCTAATTTTGGTTGACATTGATGCCTTCAATCTTCAGCACCCGTCATGAGTCTCCTTTGCTCCGTCATCTACATTGTCGGTATTGTCAAAATCGCCTCATTCATCATTCCGAAGCTGCTCCGACTGTGGAAGGGTGAATCGAAAGTCGAGCTGAATGAACCTGCATGGAAGAAAGGCGTCGTCTACCTGTTCCAGGTTCGAGTTTATCAAAGTTCTTCCAGTGTTTTATGTCACAACAAAAGAACATTTTGTGCGAAGTGTGATGTTCAAGACAAAGCCTTTTAGATTGTGATTGTTCATTGTCCTCTTTGCAGTTCCGAGGAACGGACAGTGCCTCGAGCCTGTCGCCCTACTGCGTAAAAGTGGAATCATTCCTCCGCCTTTACAAGATCCCCTTCGAGGTTGCCTATTTGCATATTAATTTACGCTCTCTTTATTTTTTTCTTCATTGCGAATATAACTACGTTGTCCCTTGTAGCGTCGTTACACGTTGACAGTGCGCGGTGCCAACGGGAGGCTGCCACTCGTTGAGTGCAACGGAGAACAGTTCTCGGATTCCGAGATAATACTCCGAAGGCTCACCGCCATCTTTGACGTAAATGAGGTATGAATTAGCATTTATAAAATTACTCGCGAACCCTAGTAGGTACGGCAAAGTGCGAAAAAAAACGTCTGGAAGCCCATTTTGTGTTTTTCGGCCGACAATACTGTATAATGCCAACTATTACATTGTCCGGTATTATAGTGATGCGGAGGCGACGCGCGAACTACCTTCGCGGTAAGCAGTGTAGTGATCTATCTTCTGAGGCAGAAGATAGATCACTACGCTGCTTACCGCAAAGGTAGTTCGCATCACTATAATACCGGACAATAGAATGGAGTTATGATCTTTCAGGGCTACGAATCGGGGGAGAAAGCGGCCGTTGGATACGCGATAAGCCGCCTTGTCGATAACCACACCTTCCCGTTGGTTTTTGTGTTGTGAGCACACTACGAAATACGGTGTAGTTACGAATACAGCCCTCCATCTAACGAGAGGATGTCGGAAAACTCAATAAAAAGATTTGAAGCTCAAGAAATTCAAAATATCGTATTGCAATGAAAAGCATTGTGTTGCAGTACGCAACTAACATTTGTCCAGTTAATTTAGTGCGCTTCTATAAAACATCGTGTTATCGTTTCTGATATATTTTTGATTGAATATCAACTTCCTTCCCATTATGGCATTTCAGCCTGGTTATCTCCTCAATCGCCGGAAAATTCGCGGATAACTTCCGTATTCTCGCGAAAGGAGGCCCCATCTCACCGGCGCTGCTGGAGATTCTGATTCCGATCGCGCGGCCGTTTGCCAAAGCCAGGGTGCGTTTCTACATTTTTAACTTTAAAAAGCCATAATAGTTCCTTGCTGAAGCACGGATGGCGAAACGATCGAAAGCGTTTTAGCTTCGATATTATACGACCCATAACTACAGGTGCTCAACCGCGTCGCCAACTCCGTCGGACTTTTCACTCCCCTAGAATATTCCGAACTCCTCCACAACGATTTCACTCAGCTTCAGGCGATACTCGGAACGAAGCCATTCATACTCGGTAACACTCCAACATCGGTGCTAATCTGCCTGAAAAGAGTACATTTCTTCTTTCAGGCCGATTGCGCAGTGTTCGGGCAGCTCGCGGGCCCCGCCTACAGGACAGTCGGAGAGGGCGGAAGGCTTATTGCCCATGAAGAATTCGCCCCCCTTCGACGATACGTCGATCGGTGTCGAGATGCGCTCTTCGGTGACGCATTTCACATGTGAAAATAAGATTTAGTCGCTTGATGTTAGATGTAAGCATTTGAAAATAACTGTATTCATAAGATAAAATAGAAATGAATTCATATCCATCCACTAAAAAGATTGTTGTATCACGATGTACTTCGGTTCCAATGAATCTTTCGTCCCCCATTCCACTTCTTCCTGGTTTCAGCACATGTCATTAATAAACAAACATGTTCATTCGTCAACGTGGGAAGCTTTCGACAAACCTTTATTGAGAAAACATATATTGACAATGAGTATTTATAGGATGCATTCTATTGTCCGGGGTCCCAAGCATTTCTCTATCGTGCCTATGACTTGTGCCCGTCAGGAAACAGTTCTGTTTGTACCTTCGCGGAGAAAACGTTGAAATGTTGCATGCTTTTTTCGCTGGCGGAACGGGGAGAAGGAAAGCTCGGAGCAGGGGACAATACAGCATTAGTCCTATCACATTATACTTGCATCGGCAGTCTGCCCATCGCGTGGTCCAGAAAATACCAAAAGAAGACCACGAGCTCCTGATGCGTGAGGAAGAAAACAACATAATGGCTGAATTTTCACACGACTCGCTGAATGCCAATGAGATTGGGAGCAACAATTACAGAGCTCGCACGAGGGGACTCTATTGTGGTGGTAGACTAGGACGCACCATCGTCGCTTCCTAAAATAAACTTGATTCATGTCAACGAATCTCGTCCTCGTTTTCCGGAACTTTTCTCCCCGTTAATTCACATCAATCCCAGTATGTTAAAACAAATGCCGAACTCTCTGGCTTCTAGCAGTTTCGATACACGTCTACTCGTTTGGATCGTTAATAATTTTTATGTGCGCCTTGATATAGGATACACAACAATTGCCGGATTAGAAGTTTGGAAAACGTGATGTTCGGGAACATTCTACCGTATTCCGGGGTGACTAGCGCGGCGTGAAAACATGTGCAAAAATAGCCGCAGAGGACGTCGCATTCAGCGCGCGATCGGATTATAGAAGGGAGCGCCTGCTTACACTCTTTCTTCACTGTCAGAACGATGGCCGCTCTCTCTCTGCCACCATCCACTCCAAATGCATCCTCATGGATCAGCTCCGCTTCTATCCACATCCACTCACGCGGTGATCCGCCTTTTTTCTTCGTTCGCAGGCGTGAAGAAAGGCTTGCACCGATTTTGAGAGCGCTTCGAATTATGATGACCTTCCTGACCATTTAAGGCAAATGTTTAAATATCAACATATGAAAATTAATATACACTCATATCAGATTCCTGTGGACTCGAGTGTTCCCCGTTCAATTCGCGCTCGGAGTTCTCGGAAATTCTCTGAACCTTTGGGTGCTCACCTCCGAGGACATCGTCAACAACATTGCCAACGATTTGGTCAGTCATGGATCCAACAGCCGATTTCACTCTCAATTCAGCTAGCCGCCGTATCGTTGTGCGACCTTTCCTTTCTGCTGGTGATGTCCTTGCACGCCCTCGCAGCCGTCGATGTCCTCTCCATCGACTCTCCGACCTTCCGGCTCTTCTACATGGAAACACGCGTATTCCTGGCGGGATTCGCCAACTGGATGAGTGCCTCGGCCATTTGGTGCGAGATTATTAGAGGTCCACGACGAAGGTGTTATTGTCGGCGGAATAAACTTTTTGGACTGTACGCGCATCGCCCTGCGATCCCTCTCCACTGATATCTTTTGTGTGGCGGTTGGAGAAACGGGAGAACAATGGAGAGAGATCGAAGGGCGATGAGCGTATTGTCCGGAACGTTTATACCGGCGCCAATAAATGTTCTCTCCTCGGTGGTGAGCACGCACACAATTCGTGTGCTCCAACGAGCACCGCAATTGAGTCCGACAGCGTTAGTTCCGCACGAGCGCCGATCACGATCGCGTGGCAAAACAGCTTGCAGATTGTTGATGCCAGTGCTCGCGATCAAAAAAATCAGATGGTGCCGTTTGAAGAGGATTGTCGGCGATCAAAAATTCATCTTCATTTCGCACCTAGTCGCGAAACTCTCTCCACGATCTCAAACCGGCCAGACGACGAGAGTATTTCCACCAGTGTTTTTCGGCCAATTTCGATTGATAGATCGAAAACATGTAGTCTGTATTCATCGGGCGCTTAAAACTACTTTAATCACTCTAATGCCAACAGTTTGTCGTCAGGCGCGCTCACCACCTACCACCACTTCAAGCTCGACTGCGAAATCGTCAGCTTCTGCAACGGGACGCAAATTCAGCATATCTGCTACGCCGCTGCCGATGTGAGATGGGAGGAATATTATTCTCACACGTAATTATTTTGCAACTTTTTTTCCATCAAATGATGCCAAAATCCAATGATACAGGATCATCCCATTTCCTATGGCTCAGCGCAGCTTCTCCGCTCTCTTCCGTTGACCAGATTCTACGTGAAAATTTCGGCCTTCTTCAATGCCATTCTGGTACGTGAAAAACGTAGCGAAAATTGACTGGTGCGAATCCAATAGTTCAAATGATTCCTTTCCACGGAATCCAATGCGCGCAGTAGAACAAGAACGTATTTTGATGAAATGATTGCGCCGCGCCGATTGATTTTTGACAGTATGTTGTTTTTTTCGGAATACGGGGTCGAACAAAATCAAGGTTCACTTATTGGTAGTTGACGTTGGTGATGACGGTGTACTACTTTCAATGATCGAAATTCTCTTTCGGCTTGTCTTACTCCTCTGTTCAGGGCATATTCGCTGGAATCTGGTCTGGGTGCTCAAGCGGGCGTGAAGCAGAGACACCGAACGGCGAATCGAGCCATCGCCACCGTCGTCGCCATTGCTCTCTGCTTCTCCATTACACAGGCAATTCGAGTCTCAACTGATGACCGAGGAGAGTAATTTATCTCGTTTGGTCCGAAGACTCGAGTCATCGGGCCAAACGAAACAAATGACTTTCCAGAGTCCATCATTTGTGACTCGAATTCTCAACCCTAATACACACTCGTTCTATCTGATAGTTTCGGATGAGTGATGAATGGGTAAGCAAAGTCCAGAATTCTGCCAGTAAAACATGGCTGCGGGATATCGATTCGTAAGGAGCGGAATCTTTCACAGGGCCCGTCTGCCGTTGCCACCCTCTACGAACTCTTCAACGCCCCGACTTCGAGCGAATTTGACGCCTTATTTGCGTATAGATCCCCATCCCCTATCTATTTTTTTCTAAATTAAAAGGTTTCTTGTGAAAAGTGTTTCGTTTTGAAGGAGAAATTTAATAGGTGTATGTGTGAAATGTTTTTACGACGCGAAAATGAAACCTCTAGGACGTTGATATAAGTGGGGTGCATAAAAAATGATGAGAGATTGTGCAAAACGAGAGACGCGGATACTCTGCGTCTCTCGTATTGCACAATCTCTCGCCATTTTTGTTTTTTGTTTTTTTTTTCTGTATGCACCCCCCTCCTTATTTCGCTTATTGCAGCCTAAGCAACAGCCTCGTGGTAACGGGCAAGACAACGAATTTCATCCTCTTCTGCTTATCATCTGCTTCCTATCGCAGCAAGTGCATCGGCCTCATCGAGCGCAAGTTCCCCCGAGTGAGTATTATTCAACCCCCCCCCTCCCCGAACGACTAGGTCTTCCTAAACATGCTATTTGACTCATTATTGCGCCGCATCACAGAACTTCTAGCATTCCGTTCCGCTCTGATTCAATTTCTCGTCAAAGATACAAACTGAACTGTTTGCTAATGTGCACGAGTTTTTTTATTAAAAATGCCGACGTGCGACATAATAGCAGAGAACGAGAGCGAAATGAATTCGATAATGCAATAATATCTTCGAATACAGCAGTTTTCTGCAGCTTCCTTTGTCTCGCCTGGGACATCGTGCCGGGCATTCGCTAAACAACACTCGTCGAGGATCTACCGCCACTATAGATTCCAACAGGTATCCCGCTTAGCTATGATGATGGTCTCTTTTCAAGTTGCGGATCCATCTCCTCCTTGGCCCGTACTGGGTGGTCCCCAAGGATGTCACAGCGCCCTCCCCTCATCACGGCAGACCACTGCCCACTCTCGCCCGCTCGCGCCTTCTACAAAGAGTGGGAGCAACTTTTTTGGGTTCTCGACGCATCCAAATTGTCCGATTACGATTTTGACCAAAGAAATTTGAACCAAATGCCGCAATATTTCGTCTCGCCTCCTTTAAACTC
Organism: Levipalatum texanum; assembly: GCA_014805385.1. NCBI lineage: Eukaryota > Metazoa > Nematoda > Chromadorea > Rhabditida > Diplogasteridae > Levipalatum > Levipalatum texanum. The sequence continues at coordinate 55,336 of JACMIG010000049.1, forward strand.
ATGTTCTTTCTCAGAGGAAATCGCCTCGGAAAAACATGGAAGAATGCTAACAAAATAGAAATTTGACTCGAAAGAATGAACTTTCCAGGCGCGACTCGGCACCGTTCATTGACAAAAACGAGGAAATGCCAACCATTCCGGAGGATGAGGAAGGATAATACATTAATTAATATCGCAATGTCTGGCTCAATAAATCAATACGCACAATAGTGGCGATTGTTGTTATACAGAAAATAAAGCTGAATAGCAAAGTGCTCTCCGAACCGTGTCTAGATCAAACGGTAGTTTCTCATTCTCATCCATCCATTGTAATAAGTGTGGAAGGTCTTCAGAATTCCTGGTCAATGATGATGATGTTCCTTGTCTTCTATGTACATTGCCCTCCATTGCTTCTCCACTTCGATACAAGAGAGGTACCCATTCGAAACCATTTTTTTGATAATCAGTCGAGGTGGGGACCAAAAATTATTGGCTGGGTCCGGCCCAAGACCCTTCCGACTTTGCTGTTCCAACCAAAGCTCGCCTTCGTCGGAAATTTCACAGAAAGCGTGATAATTAATTCCGCAGACAATAATTGTCTACCGTCAATATACTCTCTACAGGAAAAGGAAGACGAAGATGAGATTGGTCTAATGCGAGATTGCAGACATTTCCGACGCCGTCCTTATCTGATTCGCTTATAGCCGACATAATTACATAATCTCCACGTTCTGAAAATATAAAGTACGAACTGGGTAGCCTGAAACCAGACATGTTTTCGACACGTCGGCAAGCGATGGAAGCTTGGCGGTAATAGAAGTTCAATGCTAACGCGGAAATGAGCGGACGTTTTCGCATCTTCGATATTACTCGAGTCCACAACTTTGCCAATTTTTGAGTACGGACGCAACAATTCCGCTCAATCGGCCAAACCGGCCATAAGAAATCTAAAGCGGCCGAGTTGAGGACATGTTTATTTTGGTCCAAGGAAGCTGTTGGCAAGTTGGCCGATTTAGATTCCTTGGTCCGACAGCGGAGAGCACCATCATGTCTCGGTCGTGGACCATCTGCTCATGGCGAAGGGACGGGCGGCGGCTGAAGCGGCGGTAGAGAGCGGCCACGCTCACCCTGCGAGGACGGCGAATGCAGCAACAGCAAGTTAGAAGGGACATCCATGAGGGGGCCGAAGCAGCCTCTTCGGTCTCCCTGAAAGAAAAGAAATATTACCGGACAACTTCATATGATGAAGAATATTTGATTTTTTTAAAATTATTGTCCTATATTATATAAGAGGGTGGCAACTAAAATAATATAGTTTTCGCACACGTGTATATCGTGAGCCGAGGGGGAGCGGCGGCATACCGGCGGCATCCCAGATTGCACAACTGGGATGGCGCCGGGATGGCG
>JACMIG010000050.1:0-10979 GCA_014805385.1 Levipalatum texanum
TAAAAAACTAACTAAAGGTTATCTGTGAGGAGACGGGCATAATTCCGTGGTTAGCGAGTTCCACGAACTCTTTGTGAAATTCTTCCATTTATGAACTGGTTGCGACACAAACGGGCCGGGTTTCCGGCTCCGCGAACCCGGCTCGTTTGTGTCGCACTGGCTCCGTAATTGAGAGATGAGGTTGCACGAAGTTTTCGAACAATTTTCAACCTTTCAGATCTGAATGGGTTTGAAGGGGGCTTGCTCCTCGTGTCGGCCCAGTGGCTATTTCACTGGCTCATGTCTTCTGGTACGAATGCAATGTCATGCATCGAGATTGACTGATTTTTGGAACATGGTGGGTTGGAAGGAGCTTGCTTCTCGCACTACACCGGTCGGCCCGGTATTGCTCTCTGGCACTGCAGAAAGTAGCGCGTTTTAGTCGATGCTATGACAGAAGCTTACAGCACTGGGGAATCCCAGGATGTTCCTGTTGCAAAGACTGGCCCAGTCCCCCGTTACTTAACTGCGGAGATCGGACGGGATGCGGGATTCTCTATCGTCAAAAAAGGTGCTTGTGAGCCCCTCATCATCAAATTGGCCTGAACTTTAAAAAACTAACTAAAGGTTATCTGTGAGGAGACGGGCATAATTCCGTGGTTAGCGAGTTCCACGAACTCTTTGTGAAATTCTTCCATTTATGAACTGGATGCGACATAAACGGGCCGGGTTTCCCGCTCCGTAATCCCGGTGCGTTTCTGTGCCCTGAGATGCCTGGAGGGTTGCGGTACCCGGAGAGATACCGTATCTGATGGATTACAGTAACCCGAAAAATTTTCAGATCTCGCGATGCGAAACCGAAGAGGAGCGCGAGACACGCCATTCATTGGAGAAGTCAATGCACCGCATGAGGAGCGTCCATCAGCAGAGCATAACTGTGAGAGCATTTACTACGTTTAGCGAGCGGGTCTGAGTGTTACGCCCCGTACTTCAAAATGATTATCGATTGACTCGAGAGAAGTGAGGCTGCGTTGAGCCGCCTCTTTTCGACTGATCTACCCAGGCACCGAGACTTGGATGGTTAGTGTATCTGTAGATACCTGGATGGTTACGGTAACCGAGAGAGAGATATCGTATTCTATATCACGGATACCGTATCCTGAGAAACAGATACAGCATGATCATGAAATACGAATACCGTATCCTGAGGGACACCACAGGTTCTGCAACAAAAGATGCGCTCCCTTCTGCTGGCATCGAAGACGACGCGTGTCGTGGCTACGCAGACTGAATTCGTCTACGTCGGAGGTCCCTTCGAGGACCGCCAAGTCCAGGTGAGTGTGGCTAGTGTATGGTGTAGAATTGGAAACGTCGTCCTGAGCGAGTACTGTACCCCACGACGACGTTTACTACACCGATTTACAGACAGTCGAGGAGCTCACGCGCGAGAAGGCCGCGGTCCATTTGAGGTTAGAGGGGAAATAAAATAGAAACATTAAAATAATTTAAAATTTTCCGGCAAAACGACGAAATGCTCGCTCGGATGATTGAAGACCTCGAAAGAGAGAAACTGAATGCCCAGTCCGATCTCAAATACGCCATCGTCCAACTCGAACAGCGCATGAAGGAGGAGCGTGAGAGCGAGGTATCGATTTTTAAAATTGATTATCGATTTATCGATTACCAGCTCCGTCGTCTACGAGAGGAGAAGGTAAGGCAACTCGAGGAGATTGCCGCTATACACGGAGAAGAGCTGCGGCGGGTCGAGGACGAGACGGAGGAGGAGGCCGAAAGAGCGCGCGACGACATCGCTCGCCTACAGGTGACAAAAGATGCGCAGCCCTTGGGAGTCGAACCCAGGAGCTCTATCCAAGGACCGCGCCCTTTACCACCTGAGCCATGCAGGCAGCATTGGCTGATGCCGAGGAAGCGCGTGATCAGCTCCGCATCGATCTGCAGATGAAGCGAGGAGTTGCTGAAAGGGCAGAGGACGAGGCTGCGCGCAGTCGACGAGATCGGGTAGAGATCTATGGTTACAGTATGTCAGGATGTTGTTGCAGGACCGCATCGCGCACGAGCACGGCAAGCTCCTCGCACGCAGCGAGGCTGTCAAGGTGGAAGATAAAGATGAATAAAATGATTTTGTGAAATTTTCAGCGCGATGCCGCCCAGATGGAGCGAATGCGTAGAGAAGTCGCCAAGTACAAGGAAATCAACGAGATTCTTCTGGTTGGTTTTTGGAAGCCATTTATTTTATTGTCGAGAACCAACTGCCTTCTAATTCCCACGGTCTACTACCCTGTGGCGCCCGACAATATGAGATAAGCACAGTATCATGGTGTGTTAAACGTCGCAGTGTTATTGCATTTATCCCACCTCTTCTCTTTGACAGGGCGAGTACGCCAAGCTGGAGGAGGATCGGGAGGACCTCATGGGCGCGCTGGAACGCGGCGTTTCGCACCTCGAAATCGTAAATCGGCGCCGCACGAGCAAGATACGCCAAAAGATCGGCAGCATTCAGGACACGCTCAATATTTAAACGGGACCTAACAAAAGTAAATTTTCCTTTTTTTTCTTAATTTATATCACACCTTTTATTATAACTAGTCATTTATGATTATTAATAAGAATAAATATTACTATGAATCCTGGAATTTATTAGGCACCACAGCCCAGTCGTTGTTTTGTATCATTGCCCTGGCTGTTGCTCCTGGCAGAGGGGGACTCCAGGCGAGGTTCCTGTCTGCTGTTTGTGCAAGTGATTCCTCCTCTTGGAGGAGCATGTGTCCGATGGCGAAGTCAGGGAGAAGGAGGGGAAGAGGGAAGGAGGGATGAGGGAGAGGAGGAGGGGAAGAGGGAGGGTAGGAATATGAGTGCAATCGACCCCTTCTCTCCCCTCTCAAGTCCCCCCATCGATACCCTCCTCCGAGATTGCCTCTCAAAGAAAGAGACGCAGATAGTCCAAGGGCAGAGATCAGGAGTGTTCCCTGTGCCTCGAGAGTCGTACAAACAGAGACGAGGTGTAAATTGACTCGGAGTCTTCTCTTCTCTTCTCCTCAGCTTCTTCCTGCTGCCTTCCCAATAGTACCCAAAGTCCCAGTAGTACCCATAGTCAGAAGGCATTTACTCGCTTTGCATCGACAATGGAAGATGGGAGGAGGCAAAAACGGGGTTTGAAACAGACGAGAGATAAAGTAGAGCGGGAGACGCAGTCCGCAAAAGTCTGCGTCTCTCGTTTTACGTTATCCCTCTTATATTTCAACCCCCCGCCATAAGGAGAGGAATAGTGGACACGTTGAGAGAGAGAGAGTACAGGACAAGGACACAGAGAACAAGCAAAGAGACAGGGAGACATCTAGCGATGACAGGGGAGGGCGATTAAACTATCGATCTTGTCCTAATCGGAGTGGGGGGAGGGGGCGTCCAAGCACATCTACAGCGAGGAAATACCAGTCGGGGCGAGTACGGTACTAGTCGTGGTGGGAACCTGACGGGGGGAATCCAAAACTGGGTCAGAGAAAACAGTGAGCACGAGAACGAGAGAAAAAGGCACAGATCTTAAACGGGAAAACTCGTGACACGGGGTTGTTAGATTATTAAAAGAGAGAGAAAAAACATGCTATAGAGATAGTGGCGGCGGCAAACATAATCCGAAAGTCGAGTCTGAACCAACGGGGATAACTATAATAAGCTCTAGAATACGGGGTGAACTACGTCTATTTCTCTACGGGGCGACTCTGGGGATGGAGCATAACAGCTAACAACTAAGGCCTATAGGCCACTCTCTCTAGGACTCGTAAAAGGGGTACCGCCCTAGGTCGGATGATATTTGACCCGGTCGCGGATTAAGATAAGACGAGTAGCAGGGCGAGTCGATAGCCAGTGCGGAAGGCCCCTAACTATGTAAAAGACAATCGTAACGACGGGAGGCGTGCCAGATACCGGCAAATAATGATAACCTATTGCTAACGCTCTGCTTAGAACCGACTGTTTCACAGGGGAAAATAAGCCGTCGTCAGCATTAACAAAGAGATCTAAAAGATACTACAGCCGGAACTGTTCTACAGGAGTGTGCAGGGATGCAACAATGTGAAAGTGCTTGGGATACAAGGAACGGCAACTAACGAGGAGGGCGAATCACTGAAGGACGAGCTTGGGGTCGATGTCGAGTTCGCGGAGAAGCTTCTCGGCCATGGCAGCATCGATGTCCACCGGGCGGAATGAGTCCGGGACCTGCGGATATATAATTAGGCTTTTTTTATTTCGAAAAATAAAATGTTTGTTTCTTATTTTAGAATTCATGATAATTCGTACAATATAAAGAGTCAACGCACTGGTTTCTTGGTGGCGGTGCGGACGATGGACGTGTCCGGCTCGCCCGTCTCCGTCAGCGCAAATGCTCGCCAGGCTGCAAAAATCAATATTTATTAGTTTGTCTCAGAGACGACAATGTTTAGTATCTTTGCTTGAACATGCCATCGCAAGAGCACACTGTTCCACTCCGTTGCGTATCATTGGGCGCTTAGAGAAAGTGAGAGAGAGAGAGAAATCGGAGGAAGTTTAATGACGATAGCGCAGGGGGGCAGCTTTGCAGCGTCCCGATTCACGTTTGTTGCATTCGTGCGGAGAGAATTCGTGCTGAAGAGCACGTACTACAAATTCCCCGTGTGCTATCAGTCCGATGGGTTCGCAACATTTGATCGCAGCTGCTAGCACGCAACAATGGCCCTTTGCAAATATCGATCAACCATCGACCGATGGTCAAGTTTAAATTATCGATCGATGAGAACTGGAACAGTGAGGATTGATAAGGAAAACGTACTTTTATCGAGGAAGCTCAGCTGCATTTCGAGGTCGGCGGAGGAAGGTGTCGAGGGAGTCGACGGAGTTGATGGCGGCGTCAATTGTACACGCCTCCGATGGCCCATGGTGTTTAGCCTCCTGCAGAGAATTCTGTCTCCCCCTTTTATCGATTTTCGATTTCTATTATCGATTCTCGCATACTATCAGTCAAGGCGTTTGCAACGATATTTTATTTGAGCGTTTTCGTTGTGGAGTTTCCTCTGACAGATACTTATTAGATACGACCTCTCTTATGCACAGGGTCAAATCAATGTCCACCCCCCTCGTCTATTATCAATTCGGTAGAGTTCAAACATTCACGCGCCGAGGCCACGTGGGAGCACTAGTCGCTCTTTCGTCAGTAGTGTATTTTTCTCATCTTCCCCCCTTTCTCTCCACGTCAGAAAGTCACAGGCAGCCTAACATCGATCACTGATCACGCATAAATTCTATCATCACAACACTATGAACGATAAAGGAAACTCACAGATCGACCAGGGACACGGCGGAGATGTCCTCCGGCTTGATCGGCTTGCCTGAAATCCATCTGATTAAAAGTGATGAATTATGATTTGAAATGTGTAGAAAAAAATGGATTATAGACGTTTCAAGAGAGAATTGAAAAAGCTTTGAACAAATATTGAATTAGAAAGTCATTTTTTTTATTAAATATGGAATAAAAAACGGTGGAACTTACTCATAAACTGGCGCGGCTTCTCGACATGGTCGGTGCGGTAGAAGACGGATCGGTGGATGGAGGGGAGGGTGGTGCGCGGAACGGCCGACGAGCTCACCTTGTACATCTACGATTTGACCCCGGCCACTCTGCCCTCCAAGCTGGGTGCCTGCAGAGAGTGTGTGGAGGAAGCTTCGAGAGAGAGAGAGAGACAGACCCCCCTTCCCTCCCCTCCCCCTTCTCTACCTCTCACCGGGGAGAGTGGAGAGAAACTCGGGTGACGAGGGGGAAGAGGGCCCAAAGAACGTGCGGACACGGGACATTATGGAATGGAAAACAGGGAGCGACTTAGCCCCAACAAACGACGAAAGTGAAAAGTTGAGAAAAAAAGTCGGCACGAACTATAGCGCCCAGTGAATTACGGGAGAGAGGAGAAATGAAGAAATTGCAACGGGAATATTCACGGGAATTACACAGCCACTAAACAGCGGAAGTTCATGCGCGAGTGATAAATGAGATAGGCCCCGTGCAGATACACTTATCAACAAGGTTGTAAAAGATGATTTTTATTATTTTCAGATATTTTCTCATCCACCCCAGGAATGTGCAGGTAGCGCAAAATGTCCAAGCTGCCAGTCACCCCACCTTACCCGTTCGACACCTTCTTATCTGATGCGAGATTGTTATCCAGCAGCGCCTTTGCTTTCTTTAGCCTTTGAAAACAATGTTGTTGCTACCGACTGTGATAAATAATTGATCGATAATGAACCTCAAATCAATCGAAACTATCGTACTGTTTCTCCGGAAGTTAGAAAAACGCACCCAAAAAGATAGATAACAGATAATGAGTGACAACGACTGTTGACGACCTTTGAAGACAAAGTTGTTGCTACCGACACGGATTGATAACTAATTATTTCGATTGCGAAACTTATATCAAACTAAATTCCAACATTCTATCCATCCGGAAATGTAAAAAATCATTCAAAAAGAAAGATGACGTTCAACGATAGACATCGGTTGTTGAAGAATACTGCGTCTCTACCGTATCTCTAGCTTAGATCCTGACACGACAAAGCCTTGATCTGTTCCTGGAGATGATGCCGAAAGGGGGGCTCTGAACAACGGACTTCCTCGTTTCTTCCAGGGGTCATTCTCCTGCTTGCCAGTGATTGATTCGTAACGCTGGCAGGGGGGAGCCAGTTGCAGGAGGAGGGGAGTCTTGGGAGGTGAGTGGAGGAGTCATCACCGCTCTTCTTCTTCTCCCCCCTCGTGCGCCCCCTCTCTTTCAATCACAGAGGCCCGCGGCCTGGCATGTTGTGGTCTGTGGACCTCATTGATTTGTAGTAGCAACGCCGCCCGTCTCGATAACATCCGTCCCGGCATCGTCTTACAAGTGTTCAGCAGCGGATCCAACTTCATGGCCAACTTCATTCGAAAACTCGTCGATCGCAGCAGGTCCAAGTCGCCGCACAAGGCTCCCAGGTTGGAAAGTTTTGCATTTAAAGTATTTAAAAATTATCCTAAAATAGCAAACCGTGGTCTTTGCATTCTGAAAATAAATTTTTTAAACCTTTTTTTCAGAAATGGTTACGGAGGCCAGCACGGCGGACCTCCACCCGGTCCCGCATTCTATCCTTGGAGAGAGGAGCCGCAGGTCTACGAGAAGTACAATGGCGACTACATGACGACGCGACCGCCTTCCCACCATGTCCGATACCACGATCAGCCACCGACATCCTCCGGCTATGTCAGTGTTGTCTATTATGGCAGTTCCAGGTGCCTGAGGATTGGTCTTGCTGTTTTTCTCAAGCCATGAAGACTATGTGAGATAGCAAAAGGGTGCATGAATAGTAAGGCACGTTTCGAACTTCGGCAATACCTTACTCCGGCAGGAAGGAGCTATGCACTTTTAAAGAAGGAGTAGGAGGAACTTTCAAAACTGAGGTTGAGGCATTGGCGGATGTAGCTCGTAGTGACGAGCAGTTTCATACCACTCATTCCTGCCATACTCTTCTCTACCAGGAGTTATGGCTTTCCGAAAACTCGTCCATAAGATACGGTAGCTTTGAGCAGTCTAGTCTGCGCGGCGGATTAGCACCTTGGAGAGCCCTCCCCGATTCCATGGAGCAATGGGATATTGTCTGACTGCGGTGTGGAACGTTGCCAGTTTGATTCCGTTGATAGAAATTCTTTCCAGCGTGTATTTGCAAACTCCGTGGTGTTACCGTAGTCAATTTTCTGCGATATTTGTCCCCAATTGCCCCAGCTGTTTTACGGACCGGAACTTTCCTCCTACCCCTTCTTTAATTGTAAGATGATCGAAAATTTGTGTTCTAAAAGCGTTCGTCTCCAATGGAGGCTGCGAGAAGCGCGGTCCTGATTTGGCTTCAAATTGCCTCCAGGCAACGTTTATTTCTGATTCACCCATTTCTTCGTGCTCACTATTACATAGAAGAGGTAGTCGGGAATTTGATCCTTTTTCCCTGTCTGAGCTGATTTCTGGTTCTCTTGAACGTCCTTTGAGGCCCGTAAATAAAGTCTATCTCATACCCCCTGTCCTCCGTGTCCCTCATCACTTTTCGTTAGGCTCCTGTTGATTGGCAGGTGTAGGAGGACGAGAAGACTGGGTGCAGCTGTAAAAAGCGCCCAGTGGCGCATCAACCTGACATAAACTTTTGATCGCCTACTGGGCTCTCTCGTAGCTCAGTGGTAAGGAGCGCCGCTCATGGTTAGGAAGTCGATGGTTCGATTCCTTCTGCAGAAGAACGGGGGTGCCGCGCCACTTTGCTACTTGCCACTGCCGGCTTCGCCGCTTGCGCCGTCGAGGAACAGCAGCCGGCAGAGCAACAACTCCGGAGGAGCCACCTCCAATGTTCGAGTGTATTGATTTAGTTATCGATAGATCGATCCCTCAGGACTCGCTCGGAATCAAGACATGGAATACGGAAAAAGACGAGGCCGGCGGCTCGTCAACCTTCTTTCTCAACAAAGGCAACGATGTGACCGAGGAACCTCGGCTATTTGACGATGGCTCACGTGAAATGTAAAGTTTGATTGTCCGTCATAGAGAGAAAAACTTGGAATAAGAGAGTTCTTTTCTTTTTTTTTAGAAAATCTGTTTCGGTAGGTCTGAATTTGACCCGTATTCTAGACAATACAACCCTTCCTTGAAGCTATGGCACAACGTCGAGCCGAGGTCGGACGCGGAGCGAGAGTCCACTGAAGAAACGAAAGGACTACACGGTTGCCGACGGCACCAAGACACGCTCCAAGTCACCGACCAAGAAGCGGACAATATCGCAGAGCTTCGACTACCTCACGAATCAGTGCCACCTCGAGGGATGCACCGCCAGCATCCTTGTCCAGGTCGGTCCTAATGAATTTTCTGGGAAATTGCCGTTTTGCGCACGAGAACTGAAAGCCAAATGCTGCTCTATCTGAGTTTCTTGTTCAATTTGCAAAATATGCTCTCTTGGGGCTCTTCGCATCTCTTAAATAGGCTCCTTTGTGGTTTTCGGAGATTTTTTAACGGTGAAGAATCGAGCTTCTTGCTTCCAAAATCAATCAGCCTCGTGAAATATGAGGGCCATGCGGTGATGAGGAGGGAGGAGATAGAGCTGTTTCAGAATGCGCGCTTCCTCGTCTGCCGGCACCAACTGACGCACGCCAGCGAATACTTCCGATCCATGCTGCAGGGCGCGCCGCCCGGGGCGGAGGTTATTCTGTTTATTTGTCTGGAGACAAGCGAAGCTGATGATTATAGAGATGCAGACATGAAAATTAGGAAGTGAAGAGCATTATTCCAGAGCCGAAAAACAGCTGGGACCTTTGGGGTAAAAAATGTGAATTAAGCCGCTCGATTTGCCCGTGTCTAGCCGCAAATGTGGCTAAAATGCACATGCCAAAGCGCACTTGTATTTTGGCCTGTTTCTGTTTTAGCCGCAATTGCCCCAGCTGTTTTACGGATACGGAATTTTGCTCCTACTCTTCCTTTTGCCTGGGTTCTCCAATAGAAAACGCCGAAGCGGGGGAGTTCGAATGGCAGCTGTCTGCAGGTCTCCGTGACGGTATCCGGAATGGCGTGCCCGTCTCCCGTCACACAGTTCAAGTGGTTCATCGAAAGCACCATTCCTTACCCCGCCCTCAAGGACATCGGAGGTGGGCTTGCTATTTTTGTCTGGTTGGCAGAATCCCTATCTTTTTTCTGCCTCTCACACCTTTGGGAGAGACGCCAATATTTGAGGATTTATTTTGCTAACATTACATGACTGGTATCTAATTCCACATTGTCCTATTCCTTGTGAATGAGCTGATCGTGAGTCCCACAGCTCTTGGGCTCCGGACAGTAACAATGCCCCATCATCGCAGATGACACCCTCGAGACGTGCATGCGACTCAGTCGCCGCTTCGAGTCCAAAGCCCTCGAGCTACGCTGCAACAAGTACATCATCGAGAATGTCAGTTACGGATAATAATTAATTTGATCTTTATTCGGAATATGATTAAGCACTTTTAGTTTTGGGGTTTTTTTATCCGCAGCCACACTTGAATCGCCTACCCCTTTAGGCCTCCCAACGCCAGCCAATGGTCGTGATGTGCTGGTTGAATTGGTGCCTCCAGCATGCGTTCACATCGCAGGCCAGGTAAGGCCGAAGCAGTTGGTCCAGAGCTGGCTAGGCTTGGGCACATAGCCTATTATGGTGGTGCACCAGCTCTGCGTGCTCTCAAATGACTCGCATGAGGGCGTGTCACAGGTGTGAAAGGATCGCGTAAAGGAACAACTTGTTCACCACCATAATATTAGCCAACTCCTCACTTGTGTTGCAGACAATCGTGCCTGCCCTCGGTGGCGCGGCTCTCATTGGCTACGCTCGAACAGCATCGACACATGCTGACGGAAAAGATCTTTGCCGACATCGTTTCCGCCAAGTTGAGGAGCTGCTATGACAAGGTGGCGACTTTTTTACGTTACCACTTTATCCAGGCCATCTGGGCAAGGCTGCAACTTGCCATACACAACTTTGGGCTCGTCGCACCTCGGTGAACCTTCCTTGGAACTGGATCTGCGTCATATGTACAGTGTTGTCCTGACTAGAAGACTAATTTATAATGCTCACGAACAGACTGGTCGGTCCAGCGTACTTATTGCGTCAAGGCTCAGGGGTCCCGGATATGAAGCGCCGTGATCCACATTCCTTTATTATTTGCTATCCGCTTAGTTTTATGAATATTGGTCGACCGCCTTGACGAAGTCATCCCTCCACCTCATTACTTCCCTTCGCTTTGCTCCCTTGGGTGTCATTTTGCATCTGTGGGAGGATCACATACCAGTTTTACATCACTGAATCTCTATCGACTCCGGCGCCTAATCTATAGATGTTCGCGAGCAGGCATAAGCCTGCATCTCCAAAATGGAGCCCAGGGCCAGAGGGGGCACATAGACCGGACTCTGCCCTGGGACCTGCTCGCCCCACGATTT
>JACMIG010000050.1:11078-44752 GCA_014805385.1 Levipalatum texanum
ATCGCGAGCAGGCATAAGCCTGCATCTCCAAAATGGAGCCCAGGGCCAGAGGGGGCACATAGACCGGACTCTGCCCTGGGACCTGCTCGCCCCACGATTTGTGGGTGGGAAGGATGCGGATGTGGATGTGGATGCGGATTGACCTACGGGCACGACGTCCCCATGGGGGAGGGAGTGTGATCAACACTCGGATCCACCGAAATGGGACGGGGGCAATTGGCCAACCATCGCGGTGTCACACAAACGCGCCGGGTTCGTTTAGCGCCGACAATGTATTGGCTTCGCTGTTTTCGAGTCCATTAGCGCGCTTGCAAATAGCCGCAAGTATATTCCATTTCGCGGATACACAGGGGTTCCTAGGGTGGGTTCTGGGAGGCACGGGGGCCTCCCTCATAGGGTTTCAGAGTGACATCGGGGTCTCTCTCATTGTATCACCTGGAAGATCCCACTTTCTGCCCATACACGCGTTGACATACAGTCGCGCCGGGTTAGCTGTTTGAGGAGGAGGAGAGGCATAATAGGAAGGAATGGAAGTTGGAGGGGTGGACGACAGGGAATTCCGATCCATGTGTCTATTAGGTAAATAAATGTAGTTCCAAAATGAATAAGGTTCTACGTTTTGAAATTCGCCCTTTAGAGTGGCAATGCACAACTTGGGGCTCGTCGCACATCCTTGGATCTGGATTCGTGTCCTACGTATAGCGTTTCCCAGATTATAAGGCTATAATTTCGCACAGTAATCTACAACACGGGGCATTTTGTATCTCTATATGCTAGGAAGCCATCTGCAAGCTTGCCACTTTATAATGTTCACGACCAGGCTGGTCTGTCTAGCATAATTGTTGCGTCTGTACTCAATATTTGGAAAGTTTCTGGACTTTCAGAATATGCCGTGTTTGCGAGAAGGCGTAATCCTGCATCTCCAACATGGAGCCCAGGGCCAGAGGGGGAATTGCGGCCGGACTCTGCCCTGGGACCTGCTCGCCCCACAATGGGTGGGGGACTGGATACGGGTATTGGATGCGTGTCCCACGGGTACGACTTCCCATGAGGAGAGGGAGTGTGATCACTCCCTCTCCTCTCCTCACTCCCTCGCCGCGGGCAATTGGGCAACCATCGCGGTGTCACACAAACGCGCCGGGTTAGTTTAGCGCCGACAATGCATTGGCTCCGCCATTTTCGAGTCCATTAGCGTGGTTGCAAATAGCCGCAAGTGTATTCGACTTACCGGATACACAAATTGGGCAATTTTGCGTTTAAAGGAAGCTAGGTCTCTGGCCTGACTATAAAGTTGTAATGGAATCGGAAACTAATAATTACAATATTTTCCCGCGTGGGTGCCCACTCTGAATGAGAGAAGACGAGTTATTTTCATTGGTATTCAGAGGCTGTGAAAAGTCAATCGACCTGTTGTTGGCATGTAAATGTTGTCTGGTGTGCGTGAACGCTTTTGCAGCCATCCGCGGTTGTAATAGTCCAGGGCCATGTAGAACCATTATCCATCGTCTTTGGAGCAGATGGAAAAGTTTTTTTATGGAGTTTCCATAACACTCTTGAGGGTAGATGATACTTTACTGTGTTTGCGTGCAGGCACGAGGCTGCATCTCCAAAATGGAGCCCAGGGCCATAGGAGGCACTGTGACCGGACTCTTCCCAGGGACCTGCTCGCCACAAGGGTGATTGGTATACATATGAGCATGATGGGTTCGGTTGACCTACGGGCACGGGGCTACATGAGGAGAGGTTCATAAGCACGAAAACTCCATACACATTTTGCCGACAAGTTATCGTTATCAGCAATGTGTGAACGCTTTCGCCGCTTGAAGCGGTAGGAGTCGAAGGCTATCTGGCACAATATCCATGGTCTCTGACGCTTGTGAAGGAACATCCATGGAGTTACATACCTATCTCGGGTTGGAGGATATGCGGTGTTTGCGAGCAGGCGAAAGCCTGTATCTCCAAAATGGAATGGAGCCCAGGGCCAGAGGGGGCACGGATGAATGCCGGACTCTGCCCTGGGACCTGCTCGCCCCACAATTTGTGGGTCGAAGAAATATGGATGTGGATTGACCCACGGGCACGCGGTCCCATGTAGGGAGGGAGTGTGATCAGCACTCGGATCCACTATACGTGCCGCGGGCAATTGGGCAACCATCGTGGTGTCACACAAACGCGCCGGGTTCGTTTAGCGCCGACAATGCATTGGCTCCGCCATTTTCGAGCCCATTAGCGTGCAATTTCGCGTATACATAAATTGGGCCATTTTGCGCCTCCGTGAAACTTTTTGAAACTGAATCTTTAGCCTGTCTATAATGTTGTATTGGGCCAGAACATTTTATTCATAGGAAATCGGAAACTAATAACTACAATATTTTCCAGCGCGGCTGCGACAGCCTCTGAATACGCGTTATATTTATAGGCGTTCAGATGCCACGAAAAGTCAATCTATCTGTTGTCTACATGTAATTGTTGTCTGGTTTGCGTGAATGCTTTTGCCACCATCCACGGTCGTGATAGTCCAGGGTCAAGTGGAACCATTATCCGTGGTCTTTGGAGCAGACGGAAAAGTATTATAGGGAGTTTCCAGTATCACACTCAGGTAAATAGATAATTCTATACGGTGCTTGGGAGCAGGCGAAAGCCTGCATCTCCAAAATGGAGCCCAGGGCCAGAGGGGGCAAAGCTGTGGATCTGGCACAATATCCGGTCTTTGACGCGTGCGAGGGAACATCCCTGGAGTTGCATACCTCTCTCGGGTTGGAGGATATGCGCTGTTTGCGAGCAGGCGAAAGCCTGCATCTCCAAAATGGAATGGAGCCCAAGGCCAGAGGGGGGCACGGATAAATGCCGGACTCTGCCTTGGGACCTGCTCGCCCCACGATCACGGTTAACTGTTGCACTTGGGGAGCGAACTGGGTTGTGGTAGCGTGTACCACGGGTACGACGTCCCATGGGGGGAGGAAGTGTCATCAGCACTCGGATCCACTGAATGGGACGGGGGCAATTGGGAAACCATCGCGGTGTCACACAAACGCGCCGGGTTCGTTTAGCGGTGGCGGGAGTCCTAGACTATCTGGTACAATATTAAGTCTCTGACGCTCGGAAAGAAGTATCCATGAAGTTGCATACCACTCTCGGGTTAGAGGATATTATTTTGCGACCATTCGCGGTTGAAATAAATCCAGGGCTATCTGGTAACATGCCCATCGTATATAGATAAAGTTTTCTTTGGGAGTTTCCAATATCACACTCGGGAGTAGATGATGCCATACTGTGCTCGCGAGCAGGCATAAGCCTGCATCTCCAAAATGGAGCCCAGGGCCAGAGGGGGCACATAGACCGGACTCTGCCCTGGGACCTGCTCGCCCCACGATTTGTGGGTGGGAAGGATGCGGATGTGGATGTGGATGCGGATTGACCCACGGGCACGACGGCCCATGAGGGGAGGGAGTGTGATCAACACTCGGATCCACTGAACGGGGCGCGGGCAATCGGGAAACCATCGCGCTGTCATACAAACGCGCCGGGTTAACTGAGAGAGGAAGAGAGGAATGGTAGAAAACACTGATGGCATAATAAGAAAGTATGGCATTTCAAAGGGAATGCTCTGACGAATGTATTGTTTATGGGAGCAAACATCGCTCCATCTAGAAAGGCTCAATGTAGTTGCCCTTTGACCCTCTGTGAAGATGCCTTACAATTAGAACCGATTGGAGTTACTACCTATGTATAGATTAGTTGTCCAGAATCTTCCAAAACATTTCTTTCGGGAAGTAAATCGATATTTGCAGTGCGTGAATGTGTTCGCTACCATCCATCGCCTCGACCATTTCACGGTCGAACTCGATCAGTGTCCGCGGTGTGGACGACAGAAGGAGCAGGGACGCGTCCGCGTTCACGCATTTCCGTGCCGGTCAGAGATATTGAGTTTGATTTTCGTATTATCGATTTATCGATTACAATATAAATAATATTAACAACCTCTCTAGGAAACTCGTGGGATGCGAGAGGTGCACGAAGGAGCTGGATTGTGAACTGGCATCGAAAGCGGAAAGCGGCATGACAGCCTTCTACCAGTGCCCCCACGCACTCCTCCCTCTCAACGACACCTCCGAGGACTGCTTCTGCCAGATCACGGTACGATGGGGGCAGTCGGTAGTTCTTTTGCCCGTGAGGCTGAAGACCAGGGTTCTGACCCCTCCCGTTGCAGGGTCTCGCTGAGCACCTCCGCAACTCCTTCACTCCTCTTCGACCATCGCCGCACATTGATTCCGTGACCCCAGCCAAGCCGCCACTGGCTGGTAGCAATGGTGACATTGTTGAGGCCATGCTGCCGCCTGCACCACTGCCCAATAATAACAATACTTGAATTTGATCCAAATATCTTATGTTGGACCTCGCATACAGAAACGAAATTTGCGCCGTACAGTCCAATATAGGCGTTCTGTGACAGATTGAATCAGTGTGGCAAAATTTTCAACCTTTTTAACACTTCTGTGTGCACAAGTTATGCATTCCGCTAAACGTGTTCGCTTATGGATTTTCCCCGTAAAGACGTTTTATCCTGCATCTCCCATGGTACTTTGATGCTAAACTCTCTGGACTGTATCTACCAGACGAGACGAAGGCATGCAATCGTTTCCAATGAAAAGCACGTGCTGAACGCTTGTTGAGATACAATTAGACGCATTTCGAATTGTTTCAAAATTTTCCTGATTGATGTAGGGTTTTTCACGGAACGGTGGTCAGAGGGAGAGCAAGGAGCAGGAGCTATCTAGACGCACCACTGATCATGGAGAGAAAACAAATATTTGGAGATGGCGTCCACCCTTGGAGTGCTTCCAGAGATTAGGGAGCCTAAGAAAACCGGAAGCTCGTTATAGGCACTTCCTGGCTCATTTTTTCTCTCATACGTTCTCTCATGATCCATCCAGCTTTATTTATCCTAGGCAAAGTCAATAAATAATTAAACATGGCGGCGGCAACCCGTGGCAAGGCGTCGGAATCAATCAATAAGGGTAGAATTAACTAATATAAATTAATATTGGTAGCAGATCTTGTATCCACACGTGGTCATACAGCACGAGGGCTGGCCACCGTTCTCCCGTCCGAGGCAGTCAGCATCTGCATTGCAGGCGTCCGCGTGTTGGTAAAGGCAGTTGATGCCGACTGAGGCGTCCGACGGGCACTGGGGAGTTCCTTTGACTCCTGAAAAAACCTATTATCGGAGAGAATTAATGGTGAATCTCTTCCGAGATACATACTTCCTCGTGTTCATTCCGCTCTAGATTCCGCAGGACCGTGTCTGTCGATTATTTTACGTCTCACACAAAATAAGGCCTGTCGCACGGAGAAATAAAACGTCAAGGTAAGAGAAAACGTGAAGGCTTCTTCGCCATCTCAATCCTGATTGACGTACCGACGGTGCCGCACGTAGCCTGGCACGAAGCGAGCGACTGGAAGTTGTTGGCGTTTCCGCCGCAGCCCGAATATGTGAAGCGGCTGCACTTGCCTGCAGAAATAATATTAAAATCGTCATAAACGAATAATTTACACATTTCCGCTTCATAGCGCAAACAGAAGGGGATAAGTAAATCGCACACTGATGAATTCAAAAGTTTTCATAAGTGGTGTAAAATTACTGTTCTAGTGTCTCGCATTCTAATTCGCTGTGGGTCTTCATTTTGTTCCGGTCTTCAATCTCGCACTTCTTCGCCTTCTAAGCTAGACAATAATTACCCGTCGCCGAGTCATAGTAGAATCGCTGGGTGGGAGCGGTGCATGAGCCGACGGCGAGGGGCAGCGTGCAGATGGAAGTGGAGGCAACTCCGACGGGGTCACGGCAGATACGAGTGGACGAGTGGGTCACCGGGTTCGGCTCCAGGCAGCACTTCTGGATACCCGGGCACGAGGCATCCATCCAGCACCCGATGGCGTTGTCCTGAAGAAGAAAAAGTTAAAATATTCCTATTTATCTATGCTAATAGTCTATATAGGACTCCTTGAGGATGGATCGAAATTTCATTTTTACCTGGAGTACATGGATGCCGAGGGGGCGCGGGCAGTTCCCCTGCTTCTGGTTAATCGTCGAGACGGGGATTCCTGATGATAGAAGATAGGAGGAAGAGTGGAGAGGGAGAGAACAGGGTGGGGGGATGTCTCACCCTTCGTCGGCACCTGGCAGCACTTGTTGCCGTCGGACTGCACACAGACCTGTCCTGATGAAGGGCACGTCTCGGAGTCGGAGGCGCACTGCGTCAGTGCTACTTCGCTGGAAGATTGAATGAGTAAGACATCGAAAAAAAAGTTGGCTCATAACGCTTCAAGTCAACAGGAACTCTTGTAATGTAGTGCCACTGTTTGATTACGGAAACTTCCAGATAACGATAAGATACGTTACCTGGTGCAGTCACGGATGGGAGCGGGAGTGGTTGGCGCTCCCTTGGTGATTGGCTCCTCCGTCGGCGGCTCACACTCCGGATGCTCGTCCAACTTTCCAATTGCCCTCAAACAATTACTATAAAACCTCTCCCTTTCAAGTAATATTGCAAAAACCAATCAATCAAAACATTATGATGAGTCGGACCACTAACTGCATCGAAAATGGTACCTGTAGTACTCGCAAAGGTCGATAGCCTTTGGCGTTGTGGAACGTTCACGCCAACCAGCTGAAGCTGCCTAAAAGGTACTGTACTTATGAAATTTCTGAACAAGCTGATCCCATTTGAGCAGATTATTATTGAATGTTATACGACCATTATTGAACTTACAGAACAGGCGGAACTGACGGTATAGAATCTTATTGTTAGAGCCTTTGAAATTCAAGGGTCCTATGTGAGTCTCAAGTGGTCAGACATCTTTATGAAACTATGCGGAAAGTTAAAGTTATCAAGTGAACTTCTCGAATCCAAAGCGAAGAGAATAGTCCTCGATGGGATCACGTTGAATCTTAAAACAAAACTTACGGTAGCGCAAGCGAGGAGGAGGACCAATGAAGGGTGCATCGTAGATGTGATTGGAAGGCAATGCTCTCGTCCTACCTCTGGCACTCTCGGCTAAATATATCGAAGCTGACCGGACACGCCCCTCCTTCCTGGCTAGCCATCCTCACGCGGGGGGACAATTTGGAGAACCTCGTGCGTTCTTGCCTGGGGGAGAGGGGGGGGAGCAGGGATGGCTCATGCGGCCATAGCATGTTTGCTCCCGGGATCGCCCACTTCGCGGAAACGGAAGACGACGGAGAAAGATAGGCGTCCGTGAGGTGGCAAGAAAGCCCCACGTTAATTTTTTCGCTCTCGAAAATCTGCTTGTGATTTGCAGTGATTCATGATGATAGCTCCAAGGGTATCTCTCACTTGCTTTTAGCAAGGAATATTACGTGTCCACAAAGCAGCTGGGACAATTGTGGCTGACATGTGCCTGTGTTTCGGCCTGTGACTAGTCTTTATTTCCATAGTGGCTGTAACGAGAGAGGTGTTATAATTCTCCTACTCCTTCTGTAACTACATAGACAACGAGGTTCAATCGTTTCCCATGGGTGAAAATGGCTCAATAATTATGGATACCGAGCTTGTGCAAGGATTGTCTATCTTTTACCAAAGTCGGAATTCGGCAAGAAGCTTGGCCGGTCCTCGAGTGTAGTCCGATTGTGATGGGGAAAAGGCGGCGAGAAGCCACACGGAAGGAGATGAAAGGCGCTCACGGACGTGAACGCTATTTGCCCATTTGCCCAGAGGCCATGGTGCCTAGTCAGATTGAACTCTCCAGAAGACGACTCACGCTTCTTCAGCGAACCTGAATTAGCACAAGAATTTGAGCCTCCTCCCTTAGATTTTCGCTGGCAAAGGAAGTCGGATCCCGCAAAAGAACTACCACATCGACGACTCCATGGAAGCAGTGCCCGGTACAAACTCATCTCGGTCCCCATGCACCTTCATCCTATTACTGGACCAGTTAGGATAGCTCGAATTCGTCTTGCATGTAATCTGTAAATAAAGATATTTCGGGGGTGATTGCCCATGGTTCAATCGGTCGCCGTCCGATTGCTGTCAATAAGGCGCGGAGTCGTATTGTGATCGTGGCCATTTTGCCTAGGCGATTCAGCGATCCCGAGATGGGGGCGGTATGTAAGGAGGGCTATGTCGTGGAGACGGAGAGGCTATCCCATGACCCATCACCCGGAAGAAACATTGGGGCGAGTCATTCTTTTCCGATAAGAGCCCTCCTTCCCCTCTGTTATTGAGTCGAGTGCCGTACTATAAAGGGGCACGCCGCCGCGCATTGAACGACCATATTCCTAGAAGGACCTGATCGTCCTGGATCCGCCAGGACTCTTGCTCCTTGACCAAGAGCCTTTTAGGACTACTTATTATTATTAGGACTACTTACCTCGATAGCATAGGACTCCTGCTCCTAGACCTTTATCCCCCATAGGACCCCTGATCTCTATTTCTCCGATGTTATGACCGCAGTAGGGAGATGCTGATTGTATCTGTACCGAGAACCCCCTAGATCTGAAACGTCATGATTGGTTGCCAATCTTGCTTGGGGTCTGATGATCGGTCCATTCCAGATGGGGACGTTGTCTCTGTCTCTCGGAGCGGCGCTCCTGTTCGTCGGCTGTACTGTCGCCATGCGGCAACAGGTTAATTTCATTTGAATTGTTGTATTTTCAAGCTATCCTTACCCTACAGGCAGCCGGCGTCGAGGGCCAGTTGATGTGTGGACAGCAGCCCGCGGCCGGTGTCAAGGTCAAGCTTTGGGAGGAGGACTCGGGTTCGTTCATCTACCTCATCTTCCTCACCATCCCTTTTTAGGTCCCGATCCGGATGACGTCCTCGATGAGGGATACACCGACGCCAACGGCCGATTCTCGCTCAAGGTTTGCGGGCCCTCTTCTAATTTCCAGATTGTTAACAGGGCTCCGAGCGCGAGTTGACGCCCATCGACCCCGTCTTCAAGGTCTACCACGACTGCGACGACGGCATCTTCGTGAGTGGGAATCATAGAATGAGATGAATTTCTGATTTTAGCCCGGACAGCGCAAGGTCAAGTTCAAGATCCCCAACTCGTACATCTCATCCGGAGGAGTGAGTTACACCTTTGTTATTTACTTCAACTTGATTTATCTATTTAATTATAATCCCGCTTAGCTCTATTTAATTAATTCCGTTAATTAAATCACCAAGCGGAACGCCTTACAGATTCCCAAGCGCATGTTCCCCATCGGCGTTCTCAACCTGGAGACCATCTTCCCCAAGGAGGAGCGCGATCTCATCTAACGCATTCTTCTTTTGCTATCATTTTCCATTTCGTTTAACGTTGTATCATATTTTTGTCGTCGTCGCGTCGCACGGAACATAAAGAAATAATCAAGCGCAATTGATTGTGGCGTGTTTTCGGGAGTTCTTGAACAGTGTTGACCGACCGTGGCATTGATACTAGAGGACACAGGGGCGGATTGAAAACAACCGAGTCCATCCGCAGTTGCCAACGATGCGGACGCTACCGTTGCTTCTCGCTGCCTTTCTGATCGGAGGCGGACGAGCCATGCGCCTGCAGGTACTGGGTACTTCTAGTTACCCTAAGGTAGTCTTTGAAGTCGGCCGGCGTCCAGGGCCAGTTGATGTGTGGACAGAAGCCCGCGGTCGGCGTCAAAGTCAAGCTGTGGGAGGAGGACTCGGGTTGGTCTCCCCCTTATTCCTTTCTCGATCCATCGGACGGTTTGAGGACCCGATCCGGATGACCTCCTCGAGGAAGGAACCACTGATGGCAATGGACAATTCTCGCTGCAGGCTAGATAGCTAGTCATTCTTGATGGCAATCTTCTCTCAGGGCTCCGAGCGCGAGCTGACGCCCATCGACCCCGTCTTCAAGGTCTACCACGACTGTGACGATGGCATCAAGCCCGGACAGCGCAAGGTCAAGTTCAAGATCCCGAAGTCGTACATCACTGATGTGAGTCGTTCATTATGTTCGTTCAATGAAAGGAGATCCCATTTTCAGGGCGCCGTGCCTAAAAGGATGTTCCCGATCGGAGTGCTGAACCTCGAGACGATTTTCCCCAAGGAAGAACGGCATCTCATTGGATGAACTCAACGGACTCACGCTGACTTACCCTGATATACGACTAATTCTTTCTTATGTTTGTCTACGTCCTTATGTTGTCACTATTAAATTCCGTTCAGTATTGTGGCTAAAGTTTTTAGCTCTCAAAGTGTCTGCACTATCCTCGTCGATAAACATGCTCGTTTTCGCACACATGAATTGGCTGTGATTCATCGTCATCGAGTCCAGCCAAACACTTATTGGCCGCTGTCATCTTCTCTGCCACGAAAATATTCCCCGAAATCCCCCCGGAGTGAGATGGGGGCCAATTGCTTAGTGGCTCCTATCATCGGAAGTGTAGTGGATAGAGTCTCCCCCTGCCAGTCACTCCTCCGCTTGACTGATGAGTGTTGGCCGGCTTTCCTTGTTGTTGAGAGACTGCCCTGAGCCAGAATGAATCAGCTCAGCCATAGGTATTTATACATCAGTTCGAATGGATGATCGGTCATACGTCCTTAGAGCTGTCTTGATAGACGGCCCACAACTTTTTCATGCGCCCTTAGAGCTGTCTTGATAGCCGTGGGTTCTCACTACTTTGAAAGGGCGCGATAGCGGCGCTGTTTTCTTCCCGAGAAAATAGGGCTCGTGAAAACAACCATTCATTGCGGTCGTAAAAATAAAACGCGGCTATCACTTGGGATTGATACGTCCATCCAATCTTCCCACGCAACTCGCCTCTTATTTATTCTCTTTTCAACTCAATAATTTTATCATTGTAGGAATGCTGAAGGGTGTTCTTCTTCTGCTCGTCGTGGCGATTGGGACGAGGGCGATGCGCCTCCAGGTTTGGCTATATTACAACTTTGAACAAGAGAAATTTGACTTTTAGTCCGCCGGTGTGGAGGGCCAGCTGATGTGTGGACAGAAGCCCGCTGTCAACGTTCACGTCAAGCTGTGGGAGGAGGACTCGGGTTGGTTCTTCTCCTCCCTCTCATTCTCATATCTCCTATAGGTCCCGATCCTGATGACGTCCTCGATGAGGGATACACCGATGCCAACGGCCGATTCTCGCTCAAGGTTCCCTGGTTTTTATTAACGCGACTTATGTTCCTCTCTAGGGCTCCGAGCGTGAGCTGACGCCCATCGATCCCGTCTTCAAGGTCTACCACGACTGCGACGACATGCTGGTATGCATTCCATACTTGTGTTCATCAACTAACCGTCAGTTCTAGCCCGGCAAGAGGAAGATCAAGTTCAAGATCCCCAACTCCTACATCACCTCCGGCTCAGCGGTAAGAGCTTCTTTGAGTGGTCTCTATAATTCAACCGTATTTCAGATCCCCAAGCGGATGTTCCCCATCGGTATCCTGAACCTCGAGACGATCTTCGCCAAGGAGGAGCGAGATCTCCTTTAGAGATGGAGATTATTTTCCAATGCCTCGACTTTTTAGCCCTGAATGATCTCTTATTTGCATAGAATGTGTTGCCTTACAATGCGTATTTGTCTCTAGTCTCAATATTGATAGGGCAGACTGTCGTGTGGCAGGCAGTGTCCGCAATTGTCTTGTAATTAGTTTACAACCCCCTCGATTATATTCCGTGCGACCGACGACAAGAAAATATGATAAAGATCACTGAAGACTTTCTGAAACGGAATTTTTGGTTTGAAACTCTTCGCGGTGTCAAACTTCAAACAGGGCAAAGAACTACAGCATTCAATCACTGTGAGACAAGCAAGATAAAGAGAGAAGTGGAGAGAGATCGTAGGACGATGAGCGTACATTCCGTACAGCTATTTCCGCCGACAATAGCTCATTGTTAATGGTTGAACGCTGCCGCCATCGCAAAGTGTTTACCTCGGGTCAACGGATGGCGATCTCATGTCTTGACATCCTGGACGCGACCGCTAGTCGATGCCCAAGACCTTACTCAAGCTTGACCTCAAATAGCACACTACGGCGGTTGAGGACATAGTCTGTGGTTCGAGGTCCGGATGCTGTTATCTATTAGGGTGATTCATTCGGGTTGTTTGTCCGAGTCAAGTACATTCCGACCCGTCTGTCCAGGGTCAACCGAGTCGAGTCATCAAGGAAATCGCATGTCGGCACACAAGAACGAGATTGAATTTGACGGATCTTCTTCTTTGCGTCTCTTCAGGAAGCGATCCAGCGCCCCCGGAACAGATGCCAGTTGTTGGTCCTCTTGAGCAGCGATAAATACGCGCCAACTGTCTCTTCGCCACTGCCAATGGCCGAGACTCCGTCTTGACTACAATCGTCGGCGATCTTAGTCTTATCGCGAAAGCGCATTATTTCTTCCATGAATACTTTGCCCCGCTTCTAGGAATTAGGTCCATGATAAAAGCCCAATCCACACACGTGATCAGGATCACTTTGTATTGTTGTTGTTATTGGCATGTCCAGTGAAAATTTATTTTGCAGTTTCAGATGAGTCGAATTCTTTTGCTTCTCCTCGGTCTCGTGGCGGTATCCTTTGCTATGCGGCAGCAGGCCGTCGGCGTCGAGGGCAAGCTGATGTGCGGCATGAAGCCGGCGGTCGGCGTCAAAGTGAAGCTGTGGGAGGAGGACTCGGGTTGGTCATCCCCCAACCTCCCATCTAACCTTGTTATCCCCAGGCCCTGACCCTGATGACGTCCTCGACGAGGGAGTCACCAACAGCAATGGAGAGTTTTCGCTCAAGGTCGGCGATCAGGCTAAAAATTTATTTCTAGATCTTTTGTAGGGCGCCGAGCGCGAGCTGACGCCCATCGACCCCGTCTTCAAGGTCTACCACGACTGTGACGACGGCATCAAGCCCGGACAGCGCAAGCTCAAGTTCAAGATCCCGTCGAAGTACGTCTATGATGGAGCGGTACGTTCCGACTAGGCATCAGTGTGTAATGTATGGTTCAGGTCCCCAAGGTCATGTTCCCCATCGGTATTCTCAACCTGGAGACCATCTTCCCCGCCGAGGAGCGCGACCTCATCTAGATGCTTACGTGTACTGTGGAATAAATTCTTTTATTCATGCTTGGACAAATTGTGGATGAAGTAAGAGAGGACTTCAGAAGGACTTCTCCTCGCTGCTCTCGCTACTCTTGGAGCCGCTTTCGGAGGACTAAAAGGACTGTTGTCCCTCACCTTTCCAAAATTCCTCCTTACCTTCTCCTTCTTCTCCTTCTTCTCCTCGGACTTCTCGCCAGAGCCCTGAAGAATGATTAAATCGAGTTACATTCGAGGCAACAAACTTCCTTCTCCTTTTTGTCCTTCTTATCCTTCTTCTCCTCGGATTTTTCACCGGATCCCTGAGCAATGATCGGATCGATGGATATTCGAGGTAAATAACCTCCTTCTCCTTCTTCTCCTCCTTTTCCTTCTTCTCCTCGTCCTCCTTCTTGGCAGCTTCGGTGTCGTCGAAGTAGTCTGCGTTGACGCCCTCCCTTAACGATATCATTAGAATAGTATTCCGGGTCAACGATCCAGAGCTATGGGACAGATCATACGACATTGCTCTATTATACATACCTGCGGGCCCGAGACAGCGATCGCTTGGATACGATCATCTCGCGCTCCTCCGCGGCGAACACCGTCTCCAGGTTGAGGACACCGATGTCGAACGTCTTCTTAGCGACCTGTC
The DNA here is from genome assembly GCA_014805385.1 of Levipalatum texanum. Taxonomy (NCBI): domain Eukaryota; kingdom Metazoa; phylum Nematoda; class Chromadorea; order Rhabditida; family Diplogasteridae; genus Levipalatum; species Levipalatum texanum. The sequence goes on from JACMIG010000050.1 coordinate 24,762, forward strand.
AATTAGTTTGCTTGTTTTCCAAAACAAGGACTGAATCACCTTTCCTTCCGTGATGTACGACTTCGGCAGTCCGAACTTGACCTTGCGGGAGCCGGGCTGAACATTGTTTCCTTTACCATTAGAAGTCCTCAATCCAACTCACCAGGACGCCGTCGTCGCAATCGTGGTAGACCTTGAAGACGGGGTCGATGGGAGTCAGCTCGGCGGTGCCGCCTTCCAATTTGAACTTACCCTCTGCGTCCGTGTATCCTTGGTCGAGAAGATCATCCGGGTCGGGTCCTGCAACATGACGGATTCGAAATCGGGGCCTAAAGTACTGCGTGGAGCCATGCTATACCACTAAGCCGCGTGCGCTTACCCGAGTCCTCCTCCCACAGCTTGACGCGAACATTGGCAGCGGGCTTGGGGCCGCAGCGCAGCTGGCCGCTCACAGCGATCGACTGGTCACGCATGGCTACAGTGGAGCCGAAGAGAGCAACGGCAAGAAGAAGAAGTCGCTTCATGGCTGGAAAATCATCTTCGCGTGAAACGGGAAACAATAATAAATCGATCGATAATCGGACCACGATTCTCTGAAGAGCGTGCCGAATGGGCTCATTTTCAGAGGGTGATAAAGCAAAGAGCGGGACGAAAGAATGTTATCGCGAGACGGCAGGGAGACGAGTCGTTATCTCGGCATAGCGAAGGCCGAGACGAGTCGTCGGGGGGGACGACTGAAGCATAATAAGCTATTCGTATAAAGTATACCTCAAGAAATGAGTCATGCGACCGCGAAATAAACAAAGCACTTTTATCGGACGGGAACGCGAAGCAGGAGAGTCTTCTGACAAGATCAAGGGTGACTAATGTCTCGCCCACTCTCTCCAACCCACGATCTAACATTGTTGACTTGGGCCAGGAAGTAACTAGGTTTAGCTTGCTTTGATCAATGCGACGTATTTTTGGGGGTGGAGAAGCTATTCTTTTTTTCGTGTTTCGATTCACCTGTTCTCTCGTTTCAACCAGACAGTTTTGAGAAACGAGAGAACAATGGAGAAGAAAAGGCGGACCAGAATACGAAAAGGAACAGCTTCTCGTACGGAGGGCGAATGAGACGGGGTTCAACCCGGTCATCACAGCCTGGCACAGCCCGCCTTGGGCTGTTCCGTCAACTTTTTTTTTCAAACGTGATTGAATTCTACTGCTAGATAAAGGGTTCAAGTGACACTGGCGGGAAAGTCTCGGCTAATTTCTCAGAGGATTCAGGTGACCTGCGACTGGAGGACGGTCCATCCTTGAGAAACCCCAAGTTCTACTCCGCTACTTGATTTTCAGCTTACTTTTTTCCACCGTGCCTATGTATTGGCTAGCACGCTCGTAAGCTTTGAATTCCATGGTAATCCTGAGAGTGTGAACTGCTTACAATGTGTGATTTCCGTTGCGTTTCGAGAAAGCTTACCTCTAATTATTATGCAGAGCTGTCGAACACCGACGTGATACAGGTGCTTCCTGTTTCCTCGGGGGATTTCTGTTCGCTCTCCCGGTCCCCCCATTCTTCATTGCCCCAGAGCCAGGCGGCAATAATGATCCATTCCCCCTTTCACCTTGCCCATTGTCAGACAGCGCGGCAGCTGGAAAAGAATCCATCATAAGCCACGATCGACCAACCGCCGGCTTGTATTACTCGCCTGCCGCGGAGAAGGAAATACACCTTGCCTCAGCCTTTTCTAACATCACAGCCCCGATTAGGCAAAGTACGAGATACTGACGCCGTATATTATTTATAGACTTGACATACTCCTCGGACAACACAGGATCCTGATCACGTTGAATACAATGCGACAAAGGCTTTTATCACGTGGGAGGATACCGTTTCGTAAAATTGCTCAAAAATAGCATACAGAGAGACGACGTGTGCCTATTTATAACGAAAATTCCACTAGATAACACGGGTTCTCCAAACTGTATTTATGGTGAGTGTCGGTGGTGTTTGGTAGCGATGACTCGGACGGGGAGCACATTTCCTGTTGAGGAGGGAAAACGATGTCTTGAGATACGGACCACGTGCCTAGACATCCGCCAACGTCTCCTTTTCATTCCGCCCCAGACGGATAGGAAAAACATTTGTCCAAGTTTCACTGTCGCTTCTGAGAAACTTGTTTTGGGATCCTACGTTGATTCGCATCCGCTCAATGGTGGATTGTCCTCTATTGTCCAGTGCACCCCTTAGCTTTCTATTTCATGCAATAAAACCAATGTCTATTTTTACATCACGTAAAGCACGCTATAGACTATAGCTGCCCTCCTTTTTCTTGGTCAAATAACGCTGACAAATACCAATGACAATTTGCAGCTTTGTAGAAGACTTTTCGTTTTCGGAATATAAGGGAATGGAATACAACCAGTAATTCGAAGGAATGTAGTGTGGACTTGGAGTTGAGCTGATTCCTCCGCTATGTATTATTCACGGGCGCTCGATCTCGTCTCGCTAATTCACGGCACAGAAACGTGCCGACTTGTCCACTCTTGCGGGCATCGTGGATACTTCGACAAGGAATGTGGCCTTATTGAGACTAAAGTTATTCCATGTTGATACCTCGAGTAGGCCTATTGCAGTCCTCTTAAATGTTTATCTTATTGCCATTCCGTCAGTCATGCTTTTTCCCCGATAACATTGGCCGAAGAATTTCGCGCCGTCCGCTATGGGTTCACATTACAACAAAACGTTGCCCCCCGTTTCCTATTCAACAGTTCATGAAATTCCCAGAGTCTGAATCATCTCGTGCTGTTGATCTTTCCATTCACAAGAACCCCTGGGGAAATTCCTTTCTTCCTTTGGGGGTGGATTCCGGTGTCTATGGTATGAGAGGGGGGCGGGGTCGAACACGCTCCACGGCACAGGGGGCAGAAGGGAGGAGAGGAAAGGAGGTTGTAGGATGTATATCAGATACTCTCAAAGAGAGGCCAATTGTGTTTTTATTCCGATATAGTTCTTAATCCGCCCCCCACCCGCTTCAACGAGCGTCTCTGCCCTGCTGTAGTCGGTCTCTGGATCCAGAGATGGTGTTGCGCTTTGAGGTTATTATGCCAACTGACCGATATTTGCGATCGTAACAATTGTGGTATTTTTTAGTTTTTTTTTCGATCCAAGAATGTCTCTCTCATACTATCCTTGATACTCGAATTCATATTCTGTTGCCTCTTCATGTCTGTTTACATCAACATGAACTTCATCAACATTTACCAAATTGCTTCCAGTCTTTGTTCCTGCCAAGAAAAGATCATAAAGATCGACCATGCGTGAAGTACATAACGATGGTTGAGATAAAAAGTTTTGAAGTCGCGCACAGAACACGCAATTTGGTCCGCGCCTGTGGTTTAGGTCAACGAACTTTAGACGACCTAATTCGCGGACGCAGGTCAAATTTCGCGTTTTGTGCGCTACTTCAAAAAATTTTTATCTTGAAATCGCACAATTTTGAAATATGTAATGTCGACTGTTCAGTGATGGTTCGTCTGTCGCTCCTTGCGGTCCTCCTCTGTGCTCTTCTCAGCGCCGCCGTCCTCCACGCACAACCACTTATGGTGGATACCGAGGTAACCATTTAAATACAATAATTTGGTCATAGTGGAAGAAGTGACAGTTACCTTAGAATTTCTTTGAACATTAGTTTTACATTTCCTCACTTGGAAGCTAGCATAGAACGCCTCAAAACGCCTTATTGTTAGAACTCCAGCAAAAAGAATCTGCCGCCGAAATTTGGACCTTTATACAACGACATTGCCATAACTTGGTATTCCTCGAATCGCGCGACCGCTTCTTGTTACCATGCTGCGTGCTCATTCATAAAGAATCACCAACTGTAATGAGGACGTGGGGGGAGAGCAGGCTCCCACGATCTCTGTAGCGCTCCCATACAATTCTACCACGATTTCTAGGTAACTAACGGGGATTGTACCCTACTAGGACACCCGATTGTAGCCCTGTTTATTGATGTTGTGGAGTGGGTACAACTGCGACTCGTGGCCTATCGAAACTGCAGACGTGAGCAGAGTTGACAGGTGTTTCTGCGGAAAGGACCCATTACTCAGCAATGCTAAGCAGTGGGCGAGAATTGCTCGAGACCTAGGGGAGGTTCCTTTTCCATCCTAGACTGGGGCTTATGAGTGACAATCCCCAAATGTTGCATGCATGCTCCTCATGAATATCTGGCGAGTGCAAAGTGTTGTTCGTGTAAATGGGCGAGCTAAAAGCTTTCCGTGGGAAATTTTCGGGAGTTTTAAGACCGCGAATTCTGGTATTCATGACATTTTGCAGCTCGAATACGCCATGCCAAATGCACTGTACGATACTGCGAAAAGATCGGATTGGACGGATGTTGGAGGTGGGTCGGAGAGCCAATCTAAAGCGCAAACGGTTATTGGCAGTCGGGCTTCGAATGTCCTTTTTGACGGGATTCAATCAGAGATTGGAGAGAAAGATTCCGATCCCTGTAATGGAACTGACATATCAATAGGAAACACCATGCTATTGACTCTGACCTAAACTTCCTCAATGATCTTACATTTTTCAGCCCCTCGCGGTTTCCGTGGTTTGCGGGGTAAGCGCGTACCGTTCAAGGGCCTACGCGGAAAGCGATCCTTTGCCAGCCCTCGAAGATGAGGTGAGGCCCGGTCTAGTCCTTCAAGCATAGGTCTCCTGTGGTCCTTTGGTTTCCAGCCTCCTACCGGTAGATTAGGGATCCCGATTCTTGGATTTGTTTTCATTAGTCACTGAGTGTAGATTGGTTTACTTTTTTTCCTTCCTCACGGATGCCGCTAAAAGTAAGGAAAGAATACGGCTTCAGGGGATAAAGAGAAAGTTCATGATGATATGCAATCTATTTCGCCTCCTGACCTCTCCAGTCTTGACCAAATACTTAGTAAAGATAAATAGGGAAGTGATGAAGCACGGGGTGCGATAGCATTCAAGATAAAGAAAGGCCTATGAGCCGAATTGACGCAAATGTCGTGTGTTGACGGTCTTCCTGAATCGTTGCATGATTACGATAGCAGGGTAAGATTATCCGTAGGTAAAAAGCCCTTGCTCCCATCGCAAAATAGGCACGTTAGCAGAGGGCTCAACCTGCGTAGACATAATCGTATCTGAGGGTCCCTAAATTTTACGTCTACAGGATTGGGGAATATGCAAGGAAAATGGTCTCAACAAATCAAGGGGGGAACCCTAAAAGTATCTTCTGTTTCAGAGTACGAAGACACGGCATCATGTGTAACTGGAAGGCACATCCGCAATCTCACGAAACTGTCTTGAATCATCGTGATTTTTGATACTAATCGAGTACCATTTCCTCTAAGTTTTCAAAGATTGAGTTTGAACAGCGTCGCAAGAATCTCACGGTAGTCTGTGGTTATGACGACCTTGATTGCACGATGGTACAACTCGTTTTTGTATGTTCACAGTGTGAGCTCTTTCCCCTCTCGTGCTACTACGAATTGCATCTGTGTTCGTTCCACATACCGAACAAATTCATTCCCCCCGTCACTCCGAATAAACGTGCTCCCGTTTCCCAAAATGCCGCGAGCGCGGCGGTGCGCGCACATAACACGTTGATTTCTAAATCACACCTCTACCGAGTAGGCGGGAAGTCTGCCTCCACAGTCTTCCGCACGGATACATATTGGCTCACGCTATGGCCCCATGAGGGGAAGAGGGAAGACACCCCCGAAGCCTGAATAAAGGCAAACAAAGTCAGTCATTCGGTGGCAGTGGACAAATGAAGAGGCAGTCGAGGATACCGGAAGATCGTAACGTCACGGACGGGCATCATTCGCCCACTTCCTCTTCCTGACTAACAATAGAATAATGGGAGAGTCCACAGGAGTCGAGTTGGGTGACCTTCAAAATTTCCTTGAAATTCTATCTACTACTATGTATAAAAGGCTAGTGTGTCTTTCGGTGCGTCCGTCCGTAACGACACATGGATAGAAGGATGCTAGAATCTTGGGACCTTGGCCTACACCCCCCAAGTCGGACATGAGACGACGATTCCGCTTATTTCGAAAGTCGGTAAATTCCGGAAAAAAACAACTTTTGAGGCATAACGAAGGAATGAAAGTTTATCTGATTTTTTCATCGGGACATCATACAGAACGGCCGAATCTATGGCAACCACTATTTTCAAAGCGTGCAAGCCCGAGACAAGAATTACACTCCCCCTTCCCGCGTCCATTTCCTCCACTGCTGCATTAGCAATGCACACCAGTCGGGCAGGTTCCATGTCTGCAGATTTATTGGGGCATAGAATATGAGTCAGCACTGATTTTTGTTTTCCTTTCGGGTGATCACACCTCGGCATTGAAATTTTGTTCTAATTACATAAGGAATTTCGCCCTCACCATAATTCAACAACATTAACGCTACATTTCCGGTGCATTCATCCAGTGAATACTCCAGATCTGATGCGATCCTAGCAATGTTTGTAATCCTTGGCAACCAGCCGGCATCCTGGCTTCCGAGAAATCCTCTGGCACCAACAAATATTGTTAATGTGAGAATTAGCATCCCCATGTGAACTTGGGTGGAAGATTTAGTAAAGATTATGTGTATATTGCTCGGATTTCCTTTTCCGGAAAGAAATCAAAGACTGGGACCTAGTTGGGTAAATATTATTCACGCATAGGGCATGATGATAAGACTTCTGTTCATTAAGGTCAGGGCGAATTGAGAAAAGAAAAAAAGAGCCACAATTAGAGTAGGAATAGCTCGAACATTACTTTCTCGTTAAAGAACTAGAGCAGGGACGGTGGGTAAGACATGAGCCGGGTCTAGCAGTTGGAAAGATTCTTCCAATTCACTCTTTTTTAAAAAAAAAAAACAAATGTGATGATTGCTTGTGTCATTAATCTATGGTTTCTGCACATTGCTGCAGAGCACTTTCTTTCCAATAGGGTTGGCCTGGAGATGAGGTGAAAACACCCCCCTTTGAGAGACAAGCCGTCCAAGAGAGGGGTTGTGCTAAATCCTCCCGTTTCCCGTGGAGATGGTCCCGAGAGCGAGACCATTGTCGTTTCTGTCCTGCGATCGACAGAGGTCGGCCAGTGGAGATGGGAGTCTTCCGTCGTGGACTCGTCTATCTCTTCAAGGACTACTCCGCATGGACGTCCACCCATGGCATCCCCCATATCGGCATGGCGAATGCCATGTGGCTGCGACTGTTTTGGGTGAGCGGATCGCAAAGCATTTAGCCATTGATTTCGGTTGTAGTCTTGAAGTAGGGACATTTTCTATCACCCATCCTGGTTACCGTCACACAGGCGAAACGTGTCACTTTCTACAGCACATCTAAATCCTTAATACGGTAGCCTCTAGAAGCCATCAGATCGACCTGAGAATAAAGTAGGTGATCTATTTTTTGCAGATCCTCGTTGTGGTGGCGTGCTTTCTCGGCTTTCTCGTCCAGCTGCAGACGCTCATCACCAAATACCTCGCATACAACGTCAACACCGAGACCAAGGTATCTGTATAAGGCAAGGCTTGGATCTTTTCATACTTCAGCTCGAATTCTCCGAGCGCCCTTTTCCCGTCATAACGGTGTGCCATCTCAATCCGTGGAAGAAGTCGGCTGCAGCGCAAAGTGACTACATTCAGGATATGGTGAGCAGACACAGTTGGCAGCCAGGCGGTGATGTTGGTTGAACGGTGATGTTGGCAAGGCGTTGATGTTGGTCTGGTGTTGGTTGAAGTAGGTGTCAAACGTCTGCTGTCTGATCCTCTCATACGCTAAGGACTATACGAGTGGGGAGATACCATCCTTCTTCTGCCAACACAACATCGTTAAGATGACCTCATACGAGAGCCCCGGTCCAGATGCAAGCTATGGCTTCGGTGCAGAGAGGAATGGAGCACGTCAGCAGGTCTCCCTGGCCTTCTTAACTTTCTGTAATTCATTCCAGAGAGCCGTCCGCTTGGTGACGCTCGCTAACGAGCTGCTGTACGGCCTGTCTACGGAGTCTCATACCACGAATTCGACGCTTACCGTGAGAAGGTTGAGAGGGAAAGAAGAGAAGGAGAACTCCAGGACCCAGCCTACTCCTACGAAGATCTCATCATAGCCTGCACCTACAATGCACAGACGTGCAATGCTAGGTAAGAAACACTTTCGAAGGGCTTGTCTTCGACCGAACTCCTGTGTTTCTCCACAGCATCTAGGATAGATTAGCAATTCATCCGGACTCTAAAAGGAGATGTCTTAGCTCAGCACTATTTGTAATCTCAGCGACTTCGACACCTACGACGACAAGAACTTTGGGCGGTGTATAGTATTCAACGGACTAGAAGGCTTCACGAGCAGTCGCGCCGGTCCACTCTACGGGCTGCGCCTCACAATTCGGACTGACCAGGTTTGGTAGCTTTCGAGCTATGACCTCTTGTCACAGGAGGAGTACCTCCCATGGACGGACTCGTCGGGCGTCGTGGCCGCTATTCACAACAAGGTTACTATTTGCATGCTATCCGACCCCACCATGATCTCGTAGGCAAAATGATAGCTCTAAATTCCTAATGGTACCCAGTGGACACGAACAATGCAGTGCTGGAGGAATTTCCAGAGTCCTACGGGGATTCGAGGTTATCATTTGGTAACCTCGTAAATGTCTAATGACTCCCCAGATCTGTACACCATTGCATGACACGATCAACTTCACATTACAGAGCGACCCTCCATTCCCGGATGTGCTCGGGTACTACGCACCACCAGGCACTTCGTCCTCTCTGGGCGTGCGCTACGTCACAACGACAAGGCAACCGGCGCCCTATGGAGACTGCACCAAGCAGAAGGACGTCAAGCTTTCGAACTACGAGGGGTACTATCAGGTATGTTCTGTGAGCTTCTCTATCGGTTTTCCTTTCTACTCTCAGCCAACCTGTGTCATAGGGCATTTATGATCTATTCCACAGCTCGGTGGCTCTAGGTTCATTACGGCTGTGCTGGTCGATTAATCATTTCATGTGCTGGGCTAGAAAAAATACCCATCCTTTGTAGTTAGACATAGCCAACTATCAACCTTGCAAAGATCGGGTAATACTTGTAAATGATTTGTAAAAGCACCGATCTCATCTTCAGCCCGAGGCGTGTTATCGCTCCTGCATCCAGGACGAGATCATCAAGCAGTGCGCGTGCTACCATCCAGGGTAATGACAGTCCATCTGCTATCCAACAGGGAAGGTTCCTTTGCAGCTTTGACTACCTTGGCGGCAGTGCTCATTCCTCCTGCTTCGGCGATACCAACGACACCTCCGCCTACGTCGATATTAGTGATAAGTGTACGATCCTGATGGCTTGGAATTTTCGCCTGTCAGGAAATGTGGTGTCCAAACAACGCGCTCCATAGAGAAGTGAACGCATGAGAAATCGTTTCTATTGTAGTGAACTGCATCGACGGCGTCATGGCAAACAACGCATCCGGCGGATTCAACTCCTTGTCATCGTGCGACTGCAAGCAGCCCTGTGAAGTCCAGACCTTCTCCGTCACCGTCAGCACGGCTCAGTGGCCGTCCACTGCGTATACAGTGGGGTGCCCTTTCTCATCAAAGTGGAAATTACTATTATAGCCAACGGAGTGCACTGCGGCCGTGCAGACAGGACAGCCGTGGATGGACGAAGCGCTGCCCGGAACCAAAATGAACATGAGTCTCTGCATCGCATGGTGCGCTTTGCTGTACATAAAACGAATGAGGAATAAGATCACTCGAATTTCGTTGCACTTGCCAACGATGAAAGGTGATGATGATTCTTTCGATGCTTCCTCGGTGATCACTTTACTGCTACAGGTACAAGAAGCAGACGCTCCTTCTCGAGATCTATTATGAGCGCATGAACTACCAAGTGCTGACGGAATCGCCTGCGTACACTGTAATCGAGCTTTTATGGATGGAACCGACTTTATATTATTCAGAGAGAGAGAAAATGCTTTTAAAGATTTTTTTCTTTCTTTTTGCAGTTCGTTTCGCTGATATCGGAGATCGGTGGGCAAGTGGGTTTATTCCTCGGCATGTCCATCATCTCCATCTTCGAATTCATCACGCTCCTCCTGCTCCTCTGCTACTACATGACTTCTCACAGCTCGCGGCGTGTCGAGTTGGAGGCGCTTGAGAAGGACCTGAATCGCATGCAGGTCTGTCAGAGGCCACGTACCTATACCAAAGCGTTCCAGAACGGGGTGTTTTTCTGTTACAGGTTGAAGAAAATAGAAAGAGATTTTCGTTCGCAAAAGCGCATTTTGTGGCACTGTAGCAGCTGTTCTTTCTTATTGCTCTAAAACGGACTGTTCTCAATCTCCGCTGTTCACTGCGCAACATAACTGACCGGCGGATAGAAACAATCGAGAAAAATTCGATGGATAGAAATTCTCGATTTCAGCGCGAAGGCGACGAGCAGCAACGTGAGGAGGAACTTCGAGATGCCAAGAGGCGGGCGGCGGAGCTACGAAAGCAAGCCAACATGTACGACGATCGAACTCCCGACTCCCTTGTTGCCCCTAAAGTCGTCGACTCCGGCAACTTCTGAGCTCTCTATAAACGCATTATTTCCTATGATAGATAAGATAAACGTCGTCTACTGTGTTGTCCGGATACTTGCTCCGTCGAGCAAATCGAGCAACTTTTCAAGATCTCGATAAGCGCTTTGTTGTCAACTAACAAGTATTGTAAGGATCAGATAAACGCCATAATACTGCGTTCCATGCTGTTTTTGTTCGCCGACGCGACGAGACATTTCGCAATCGCATGAACTATTTGCGTTCTCCTACTGCCACAGCTGCCGTCCGGTCAACATCCCCTCCAGTTCTGTCTCTATTCCCCTCCCGACCAGCCTTCTCGGCACATCGATCGACATGGTGTACATCCGTGAGGTGGACTCGTTTCGATACGACGATCCGCGTCTCGCTCGAGAACTGGAGAGGGAGCGCGCCGAGCGGGCGCAGAGGGACGAATATCCACGGTGGCAGGAAGAGCGTCGGGCTGTGAGTAATAAACGTTCCGGACAATACCCGCAACGCCCTATGATCTCTCTCCACTGTTCTCTCCCTTCTCTAACCGCCAGACAACGAGAGAACAGTGGAGAGAGATCGCGTATTGTCCGGAACGTTTTTTTCCGCCGACAATAATTTCACTATTTAGAATTAAAGGGTGGAATACACTATTCGATTTTTATCACTTTGCAAAACATACGTAATCAGGAGCCTCGCTATTCGAGCGATGCCGACGCACTGCATCGTGTTATGATGCATCTCATGACATCGATGGCCGCGGCACAGACGCGTCCTTTCGGACCAACATTCATCGACCAGGTCGGGGATTCTAACGAAAATCAAACGCCTTGTTTTTTGTAGCTTTTCCGCTCCGAAATGTTCCCGATGGGACAAACGCGCCAATTCGGCATGGGACCATTGCGCACGGAGATGTGGAGGACGCCGGAGGAGGCGGTTAGTTAGAAAAAAAGAATTTAACTTAGGGTTTGAAAGTTTTTTTATAACTTTCCTTATTTTATAGTTGTGGAATTCAAAAACAAAAAAATTCATGTAAAGCTCGAGAAAGATCCTTTCTTTTCCAATAGAACCTATCCAGATCCACATCCAGTTCGGCCAGGGACACATCTATGCCATGCCATCGGATATTATTTACCAGTTGTGCATGAACAGGGTGGAGTGCCGAATTGTTCGAAAAAAATGACCCATCGTTTTCTAGGAAAATGGCTGCTTCGCCGACATCTTCAGGCAGATCCATCGTATATGATGAAGAAGAGATTGCGGATGACAGAGACACTCGAATGACATGAATGTTCTCTGTGCAATCAGCGTTTATCGTTGTGCAGCCGTGTAAATAAATAAATTATTTTTGTATTCACCGATTGTTGTATTCACCAGCGAAGGACACAATAACTATTAATTCATTTATAGAGCTGTTCTACTTTTCCTGTAGCAGACCTATAAAAACGTGATCTTAGCCATGAAAAGCAGCATCCTAAAACAAAAGCGCCATTGAATAAACGTTGAACAATGTTACTAAAACAAATCAAAAACATTGTCGTGAACCACATAAAACAGTGCCCGGGCGTACTCTCGCGCTCAAGCGAACAATATTCGCATGCGTCGCGGTGAGCGTTGCGTGTGTCTATGTTCGAATCATTTTTCGAAAACGTTATTTCGCGAAAAATTTTCGTGCCTTTCTGTTGATCTGGGCTCGTTATGTTCGTGATTATAGCATTTCTCATAGCACTACAATCGCGGCAATACGTAGGATCAGTTTGCTCGAGTCTGCGAACATTGCCATTCGGAAGTTTTAGGCGGAATTGTTTAAATTTACTATTTCAGAGAGGGTAATTCACAATGACCGTCCGGGCTCAATCGAGCTCCGGCTCCGAAGAGGAGCAGGATACCCTAACAAAGAAGCAAATTCAGGTACAAACTTTATTTTTCGCCCACCAATTCTCCGTGAAATGTCAGGTTTGAACTATTCATTTTGCAGGAAATCGAGCGTCGCAAAAAGCTGAACAAGAAGAAGAAAGCATCGAAGAAGAACAAGGCTAAAGAGGTTATGGTTGGCTTGACTATCGTCTCCATTTCTAACATGAACTCTCCATTCTTTTTTGAAAGTGTTGTTCAGGAGGCGGATTCTGGTGTCCCAACAACTGAAGAGGAACAGGAAAGCAATGGGCACGCTTCCGCAGATAAGGAAAGTACAGCGGTTGCGACGGAGAACGGCGAACCCTCCACGGAACAGAATGCCGTTAAAGATGAGGATGTGCGACTGATCCCTAATTCACGTGAAAAACAAATATTTCAGGTTGATCTCGACTTCGAAATCGATTACATTGGCCAGAAGCCTGAAGACGATCCCAACTTCAAAGAGTTCGCTAGCGTTTTCGACAAGTTTGTCGTGAGTTCATATTTTATTGTCATGGCTTGACTAATCCAGAATATAACTGTTCATTTTCAGATCACTGCTGATGATCTCGAAGCGAAGGAAAAGGCCAAGTCGGGACAGTTCGAGCACCCAGTTGAGACACGAGCAGGTTGCTAAATATTAAAATAATTGTTGGTCTAAAATTTTTTTTTAAATTTTAAATTATGATGTTGCATAGAACGACGCGCCACGTATGCTTCCGACGATCCCGATGCGCGAATCAAGGAGAAGGAGGACATCCTCAAGGTACAAAACCTCTTTTATTTTATTTTTTTTTCAAAAATAAAGCCCTTTTCTATTTCGCTGAGGGGTAAATGCGTAAGGATTTACAAAACAAGATACGGAATTTTTTTAAAAATAAAATCATCGTACCTTGCTTTGCATTATCTCTACTCTGGACGATTTTCCATATGACTTATCCAATTTCTCTCCCTAATTCCGATTTGCAGTCCGAGATGAAGCAGGAAGACAAGATGAGTAAGAAGAAGCTGCGCCTCGCCATGCAGCCAAACATGTCGAAACTGAAGGAGGTTAGGTAGATCTCCGATTGAAAAATATTTTCCAATTCGACGGCAGTACTTTGTAATATAAATCATTTTGTTATAGTATAAATCCCTTTTAATCTTTTCATTCTTACAGTCCACGGAGCGACCGGATCTGGTGGAGTGGGCGGACGTGACGTCCCGTGATCCTTTCCTCCTCGTTGCCATGAAGGCATACAGGAACACCGTCTCCGTCCCGCGCCATTGGAATGCCAAGCGAAAGTATGTTTTGATGAAGGGCTTGGAATTTTTCGACACTTTAGACTTCCGTAGTCGCAACGTGAACACTAAGTGCGAACACTAAATACGCATTGCGTACTCCGATTTTGTGAACGCAAACTAATGCTGACGCACTCTGACTATGAAACTCATGAAACCCAAAAGACGTTCCGAAGGCTTGAATTTCTTTTGCACATCGCCCGATGAAATTTCGTTGGAGGTAGATTTAATCATCGCTTCTGCATTCTTTATTCTTATTCTTCATCGTTCCGATCAAGGAACAGACAGGGTATTCGAAACGCCAACACCATTTTCTTCAGGTACTTGGCTGGCAAGCGCGGCTTCGAGCGCCCACCATTTGAGCTACCCGAATTCATCAAGAGAACGGGCATCATGGAGATGCGCGAGTCGCTCTGGGAGAAGGAGTCGCATCAGAGTCTTCAGAGCAAGATGAGGTAGTAAGAACAAATATACTCTCGAGGGCCAACGAAATGCTGAGTGCGGGGTGTGCGGATTTTGAAATGAATTGCTGGAAATTTTCGTATTTCTCGAAAAAAATTTTAAAAACCTGAAAAGGGTTTCCATTCCGCTTTGAGGAGAGTACATTACAGCCTTTGCGGAGTTAGTTATTCGTTCCGAAGTAATTATATTTTCGTTGCCTTGTCCAAGCCCACAACTGTAGTTCCAACGCCGAGTATTCAGGGAGCGCGCACGTCCCAAGCTGGGCAAGATCGATATCGACTACCAGAAGCTGCACGATGCATTCTTCAAGTGGCAGACCAAGCCCGAGTTCACCACCATGGGAGAACTCTACTTTGAGGGCAAGGTGGGGAAATACCTGGGAGATCAACGTAATTGAACTTTTTACAGGAGCTGGAGGGACGCATGCGAGACAAGAAGCCGGGTCTTCTCACGGACGAGCTGCGCATTGCCCTCGGAATGCCCGTGGGACACGTGAGTATTATCGATTACTAAATAGTATTTTCTATCGATTTATTGATTATTTTTAAATTGTAATTTGCAATCTTCAGAACGCTACGAAGTTCCCACCGCCGTGGCTGATTGCAATGCAGCGTTACGGGCCACCGCCCAGTTATCCGACGCTCAAAGTGCCGGGTCTCAACGCCCCGATACCGGAGGGCTGCTCCTTCGGATACCACGCAGGAGGATGGGGAAAGCCGCCCGTCGACCAGTTCGGAAAGCCCCTCTATGGAGACGTCTTCGGAGTCAATGTCAGTATATCGATTGGTGTATCGATTAGAGTCACCATATTTCCTGACTCTTTTGTGCAAATTTTGCTATCTTCGGACTTGAAGATAAGGTACGGATTTTTTGGGAACAGAGCGTCGAACCTGATCGAATCACTTTCCTGTTTCAGCTGCTTCCGGATGTCGACGAGGAGGAGGAGAAGCGCATCAGTGGACGCTATTGGGGAGAGTACGGATCGGACGATGACTCCAGCGACGAGAGCGACATCGATGTCAGTAAACACTTTCATTACGTCTGCATTTATCAGCGAACTAAATCGGCGTCAGCATTTCTCAGTGCACTGAATAAGCGCCAGAAATTACAAAATTCCAGGAAGAAGAGGAGGGCGAGGAGAGGCCGAAGCCGACGGATGACGGTCTCATGACTCCGATGACGGAAGGATTCGCCACTCCATCGGGTAAGGAGCGGAATAAATTGATTTATCGATCGACAGAGATGCTCGAATTTTTGTTTTCATTATTTTACTTTGGCAGGCTTTTTATATGAATTCGTTCCAGGAATGAGCTCTGCGGTGCCGACGGGCCTGGATACGCCCGATACGATCGAGCTGCGCAAGGGCAAACGAGGAGACGAGAGGTGAGAGATATATTTTGCTTATCGATTGATTTTTGATCGATTTATCTTGCTCATCATAATTTCTTCCCTTCAGTTCGATCGGCGCCGACACGCCCGCTCCTCCGGGCGTCGCCTACCACGTCATCCCCGAGAAGCGAGTCGACCGCATCGGAGGGTCTATGATGGCATCCACTCACGTCTACGATCTCTCGGTCAGAATTCATCTTTATTCTCATATTTGTCAGCTCTCGAATTAATTAGATCTACGAAGTGCATATAACGCTGAAATATGACAATGGAAAGCTATAGTCAAGCCATAGAAGAGTTTCGGAAATTTTGTAAATTAGTTCAATGTATTCTCATCGCAGGCCAAGAAGGGCATGACGGAGGGCGGCGTGGAGGTCAACCTCAACCCCGAGGATCTCGATGCTCTCGATCCCAAGGGACTCGAAGCCAAGTACGAGGAGCAGCTGAGGAAGCAGAACAAGGTGAAATGAGCTCGCTAAATGCAGTAGGAAGAATTACAGTACTTCTTCAACTATAACGTATTGTATGGAACTTGATTCCCTTTTTCGACGGTGAATTACAGGGTCGCGACGAAGGCGATGGCGAGGACCTCACGGACATGATTGCCGACCACAATGCCAAGCAGAATGTTTGTTCTTTTTCAATATTTCGTATTTTCCAGTTGCGTTTACATACTTTTGATATTTCAGCGCAAGCGCAAGGTCCAGGAACAGAAGAAGGCCAAGGAGCAGAGCAAGAAGTACAAGGACTTCAAGTTCTAGAAGATGCATGTTTTCCCGCCCATTTTTTTGTTTTGTCAACCGGAAACGACCTTGGTTCGTGATGAAAAAGTTGATATACATGTTGTTTCCCCAGAACCGCAAGTTGGTTGTTTTGCAAGTTGAAACTGGATCGGTCGTAGTTCTTCTTTCAGAGTCTTCTTATTCATGTGGATCCTCGTCACTTGTATGTCTTCGACTTAGAATTTCAGTTCCAATCTTAATTTATACCGTGAGAGATAAAGATTTTATTCGGCTCGAACTAGCGAGAGTATGTGAGTTTAGTTTCTCGCGTTGTTATTTACCTCGAAGAGAAGGATGTTGTTTTATCATTCTCTGGAGTGGACCGTTTTAGGGACCTTTGTATTGCCAGAATGGCAGGGACGACGCCGGACGTCGTGTACTCGTCGCTGTCGGCGGACAACGATGAGGTCTGACTTTATTTCATAATTAGTTTTTATCTAAATTCATTTTATTTTCCTTTTAAAATTTTACTTTTAGATACAACAACCGATGGAGGTGGAGAGTCTCTGCATGGTTTGCCATGAAAATGTAAGATTTTCTGTTTTATTTTTCTCATAATTATTGCTCACAGGGAACTACGCGCCTTCTGTGCGTTTCCATCCCGTACTATCGGGCAGTCATCCTGATGTCTTTCGAGTGTCCGCATTGTGGACATAAAAACTGCGAGATTCAATCGGGAGAATCGGCACAGGTGAGGAAGAGGAGTGGAGGAAAGAGCCCCTGTTAATTTATAAATATAATTAGCGGGGAGAGGCCACGTAAAAATGAGAGACACCGAAGATGTGACGGATCCTGCGTCTCTCGTGTCGTTCATCTCGGAATTTTATTTTTATTGGTCCCCGATAGTACTAAATCATCATTGATTGTTCAGGAGCACGGCACTGAGATCGTTCTCAAGGTTCTCGAACCCGCGGATCTCCGCCGACAAGTTTGCGCCAATTATTTATCCCTTGTTAATTTATGCGTGGCAGGTAGTCAAGTCCGAGTATGCATCGATCGAAATTCCGGAAATTGAATTGTCCATTCCGCCAAGGAGTCAACCGGCTGGTATGTGGCACCTTCAAACGTTTTCATGGCCTGACTTCAGAAATCACAACTGTCGAAGGTGTCCTGGAACGAGTGCAGTCGGGATTGCAATCAGAACAGGTATGATAAATAATAAAAAAAATAAAAGTACCTTGAAGATAGAATAATTTGAACTCTAATTTTTTCCTAAGAAAGTGTTCCCTGCAACAACACATTTGTACAGATTGCAATGACTTTTTGACGATTCTATTCAGTGCATTACTCTCTCCGTTCTTTTGACTATGTTGCTCTGTTGGGCATCTATGTTAGGGGTCGTATATCGATGATGTATAACTCTCTCTATTATCAGGATCGCCGCCGCGAAATTGATCCTGAATCGGCGGCGAAGATCGACGAGTTCTGCGGGCGCCTTCAGAGGCTGCGCGACGGCGCCGAACCCTGGACCCTCCGGCTACGCGACCCGACGGGCAACTGCTTTATTCAGGTTGCTGTTGATTGATTGCGTAATTAGTCTATATTATTTTATAGATCAATAATCATTGATTTTGATTATTCCGATTGCAGAACCCCGACCCCCGTCACGTGGACCCGCGCTGCATCGTTTCCCACTACCACAGAGGACTCGACGAGAAGAAACTGATGGGTCTGGCAGATGATGACGACGTAGAAGAAGAAGAGGGACCCGCGGAGGAATGGATGTCGTACGATGATGCTAAGCACGAGGCGAGTTTTATTTATGAATTGGGACGTTCAGTCCCTTTCCTAAAATCGACGGGTGTGTTTTTGTCCTTAATAATTATTGATTGATTTATACCTGGTAACTAAATTGGAAAAATAATTGTTTACAGGTGATGCACTTCGATACTGCATGCCCCAACTGCGCCGCCCCCGTCCGGACACTGATGAAGCCCACGGGTAAGCACCGACCAAGGTGCGGGGCCTACTTTTCCTTTCCCCTGCAGACGTGCCCTTCTTCGACACGGTTATTGTCATGGCGACTTCGTGCGATAACTGCGGACTGAAGACGAATGAGGTAGGGGGAGGCGACTTTGGATAGGAGGGGATTTATTTATTTTTATTTTATTTATATATTTTGTTTTCTCGTTCAGATCAAATCGGGCAGCGCCATTCGAGATCAGGGCTGCCGATTGGAAGTTTCCATCGAAGAGTCGGTCGACCTCGCGCGGGACGTCCTCAAATCGGATACCTGCCACCTCGCCATTCCCGATCTCGATTTGGAGGTCAGCGGGAGTGTTACACTCCAAGAGTAATGGTCAATTTAACGGGAGGGCAAATTTAATCGATATTGGATATTCCGGTCATTAGTTCGTACAACTGTTGTATGGCAGGTCGGCCCGGGTGCCCTTTCCTCGCGCTTCACGACCGTCGAAGGGCTGCTGACGGCGACACGAGAACAGATTGAAGAGCAGAGCAAGTTCTTCATCGGAGATTCCGCTGACGGAGGTGGGACAAATTGGTTTTTTTTTAAAATTTTTATTTCGTAAACAATTATGTTGATTGCAGAGGATCGAGCGGCCATGAATCGACTCTCCGCAGCCTTCGACGACATTCTCTCACTGCGAAGGAAGGGAGTGCGCGTCGTTCTGGACGACCCCGCAGGCAATAGCTACATTATGGTGAGGAGAGCTCTGGGAGCAGATGTGTGGTTTTTGGGTAGGTTAATTCGACAGAGATTTTATTCCAGAAATGTTCAGGGTGTAGTTTAACTCCCTCTTCCGTTCCGCTCGTTTTGCTCGACTTAGTTTCCAGGAAATAAATTTAATTCTGATTGCAGTCTCTTACGGCTCCCCTTGTCGACCCGCGCCTCCAGAAGACTTTCTACACTCGCTCCTTTGAGCAGGACGACGAACTTGGGATCAACGACATGAAGGTGATGAGAAAGAGGAACGAGGATTAAAATACTTTTTATCTTGAGGTTGAAAACTACGGGGAGCTCGATGGCATTCAAGAAGAAGAGGAGGAGGAGGAAGAACTGGAGGCCGAGGAGGCGAAAGAGGAGCCCGACGAAAAGAAGGCCAAGACAACAGCGTGATAACTCATAGTATTCATATCAAGAATCTTCAAAGTATCTCTGTTACCAGTTAGGTTTATCATTTTTTCGTTATTGTTACATTGTCCGCGCCTCAGGTAATTCGTGCACAATTTGTTATGAAGTTAAGTGCCGATTCACGCATGAATGTTATAAACATTGTCCTGAAATCGTCTTTTCTGAACGAACAACTGTTTCGCCACGGTATTCGGCTACCTGAATGTTCTTAGTTTTTTTTTGCAATCTAAATTCATTATCAAGGGGAAAATGCATGCGTATACGGTGGCCGAAATTAGTGAGGCAGTGCGGGAGATGGGAATGGAGGTAACGCCGGAGAAACTTCTCGAGCTTCAACAAGGTTTGGATCAAAATAATTCATTTACAATAATATTAGCGTGATGATAATATTTGTTATCGCAATAGATTCCCTGTAAATTTATTGTTTTCAGCCATCGCTGCAGAATACAGCAGTGACAATGAGGAGGAAGAGGACCTGCAGGCTAGGTGAGGCGTGATCAATAAGTGGATCAAATAGTCTAATAAAGCGGAGCTACGCTCCGCCAGCTGGGGGGGCTTCGCCC
>JACMIG010000051.1:8705-22097 GCA_014805385.1 Levipalatum texanum
CCCCAACTCTCAGCTCAATGTCTCGAGATGGAGAGTAATTGGATTGGCTGCCTGCTCTGCCCCCACGTTGCACAGGGAGGAGGCAGCGTCCCTTTTGTCGACCACCTCAAATATTAGAACAGTTTCTTCTTCTCTGCGTCTATAGATGTTCCCCGCTCTTTCGTTCTCTGTCAGAAGAAAAGTCACGAGTCTCCTCTGGGCACAGGGATACTCTAGTATCTACTCCTACGAGATTGGCTGGAGACGCTCCCTGGGAGGTCTGAGAGTATCTCCTCTTTAGAGAGAACCCAGAGATCAAAGATCATTTGCTATTATAGCTCCAGTCATTTTCTACGATATTTTAGTACTAGTGACAAGAGACTTTCGCACGATTTACGAGCCCGCCAGATGATTTTCCTGGAGTCGGAAGGCTCAAAAAATGGCTGCGCGGAAGCCAAGGAAATCCCTGGGAGTACGGTAGGAAGATCTCCCCTCCCGTCCGTCGATTAGGAAGATCGTTATTATTACAGTATACAAAAAGGAGGTGACCTTGATTCGCGGGAGACTTCTTTTCTTCTCTTCGATGGAGAAGGAGGAGGAGAGACGCGCAGAGTTTGAGGAATCGAAGGGGGGAGCAGAGACAAAAAGCGGAGGCCGAAACCATATGAGATGGAACAGGGAGAATGAAGGAGAGGAGGAGGGGGAGGAGGAGAAGGAGGAGGAGGGGCGGCGGTGGAGGAGGGGGAGGAGAAGGAGGCGGCGGAGGAGGAGAAGGAGGAAGAGGAGGGTGAACAAACCCCCCGATTCCAACCCGTCGGAGAGGACAGAGGAGAAACGGTAGGGAATCGCTTACGAATGCAGCGAGCTTCTCTTCTACCCTCCCAATACTAACGGTAATTGAACTATTCGATTTGCCCGCTTGTTTCGCCACACCCCTGCAGTACGCATGAATACGGTCTCGAAACATGCATGCAACTACCGCAAATATTGTATCTAATGAATTATTGTGTCACGATATCCAGCGAAACTATTGTCGAGACGCAATTATTCAATCGTTTCTTGGCCCCCTGAAACATAGATTCATCGCGGCTCAAATTCTGCGGCAACAGGACATTGTTCACCCAAGAATCTCGCATGACATCTTTTCATCCAGAAACAAGAACCCAAGGTCTTCTATTTCATCTAAAATGCCTGACGCCCAGTGATAGGAAAATAGAGGAATGTTCGATTGACACAGATAGCGATCGCTATAGCGATATGTTTCACCAGTTTTTTAATATCAAATAATTTTTCTGCAACTTCAATCGCTGTATGGAAATACGTCTAAAATTCTCACAATTCCTTGATCATCGCGTAGGCGCCACGCGCCAGACTGTAAACATTGGAATGAGAGATGGACGATTAAAGAAATATTGAAAAGAAGCCAAGGACTCGGAGGAGACGGCAAGAAGCGACGACTTCTGTCGTGTTTTTGGAGTGGAAGAAAGGCTGTCGAAGGGGCGGAGTCAAAGGAGAATGGAGGCGGGGCTGGAGATGGAGGTAGGGAGAGAGGGAGAGGAGGGGAAGGAGAGAGACGGTACGGTAATGGGCGATCGTGACAATGCTCATCCTCACACAGATAGATTCCCCTCGCTTGATTAGCCTACAACTCATTTATTATCGCGGATCAACGGTGGTTAATTCGGAATAAATCCCACGTTGTCCTATACCCCCGTGCCGGCCTCTTCACCGAAGTCTAGTTCTCGAAAAAATTGTATCTACGAACGTCTATTTCGCGTTCCGCTTCAAACTGACCCAACATCACGAATGCGACCCTTCTTTGAAGTTTACAGTTCATTGTCGAGAACCCAACAATTGGGATTATGCGCTCCTGACGAACCGTGTCTTTTGCCCGTTTCTTTAAATCCACCAGGCATTTAACTGAAGTTATAAACGGTAGGCAGATCTTCAGCGTATTTTTTAAATTCATATTGGTGCACGAATTGACAGCTCATCGGTTCACGACAGTAGAACGCCTATTTACGGAATCTGCTGAATGAAAACATTGAAAAACTAGATTATTTGTTCTCGAGTTAGAAAGTCGCACGTTTATCTCGGACAGCACACTTTTAAACTCCCAAACTCCCATCCGGTACGAGGAATTTGGATGGTCTGGCCTGAGTTCAATATGCTAAAAATCGCCACATCTCCGCGACATTCCCACCCACCTCACAGAGAACGGAGGAGCCGACAGAAATGGGTGCATAAGGCTAGGAATATTGACGCACCGTGAGAGCCAATTCAGTACGATTTCCACGCAGGACAGAGCTTCTCCTCAATCTAGGAATTGTTTCAGACATTGGTGGATTGAGTCTGCGGGCGCCATTTCACAAGAGCTGGATCACGTTTGTGCCTCTCCATGGGGCGCGCGGCAGGCAGAGCATACGGTAGTCGGCCGGATGTCGCCACCGGTATTGTCTGATTGTGAGGCAAAAAAGAATCCGGAAAGTGCACTCTGCGCCCAGCGGCCATAAAGCCGTAGATCCATGTTTTTTTCGTCCATAGACGGGATTTCCACTGATAAGTGACGTATTCTCCGCAATCTTTTTCCATCGACTCTAAATAACGACTGGCAACCGCTTTAATGTCAAGCAGCGGTGTGATGAAGTCTTCAGCATAAAAATTGCGCCAGGATTGAGGAGCCTTTCAAATTATTGTGTTTACTTTTCTGGTATTTATGTATAGGCCGGCTCGTTCCATCTTTTCCCCGCGCTGAATAATCGTGGTTCTGCAATACTAACATTGTCGAATGCCATCATTTCTCCCACCTCCCTTGCTTCCCATGTCCTTCCCACCAAACTTTTGATGGGGGGAGATGTCTTGAATACACCTTCTCATCTTGAGGGTCAGAGAAGGAGGGACAGAGGGGGCTAACGGTTGGCTATTGCGACCTTGTATCATGTAGAAACTGGGCGCCCCAGTGAGGAGGGCAAAAAGTGCTTCCTTCAATCCTCCTCCAGATACTATCCAATCGCTCATTCATCCATAGTGAAAGTTTGAGGACCGACCTATGCACCGGTGGCGCAGTGGTAAACGGCGCTGACGCCGACCGATGGGTCGCCGGTTCAACTCCCGCTTTCGATGATTGCTGCTCCAAACCATCTAATTTCCCGCACCGCTAGTTCCGTCCTTTGTTGAATGTGCGGGGTGACCTCCGTTGCTCTGACAAATGGATACCCTTTGATCGGGAATCGCGAGAGCTGTCAGAGGTACAAGAATAAGACATCGTTTTGTCCCTTGGATGCGAATATTGTCAGGGAGAATTCCGATGCGGAGAATCACACCGCTTTGTCTTGAGGAGCGAACCATTTTATCCTCCGCATCAGTTATTCCTCCGATAAAATTGGCATCTCCTTCACCAGCTTCCAGCCCATTGCACCCACTTCGAAGGCCTCGCATTAGCCCCAGTGAAAAGGTGTCTCCTTCCTTATGGATCGTTGTCACCTTGACAGGCATGGAGCAAACTTTGTCTCAAGGGCATCCTCGGGTGTCATCATTAGTCATCTCGAATTCCTTTACTTCTTCTCTGCGCAGATTGGCTGGGACTCGGGGAAATTCTCGAAGGTTACAAGGGGGATCCATAATACAATATAACGTTTCAGGTTACTTCACATTGCAAAAATATACAGAGTACCGAAAAGAGGATGTGTCTAAAAAAAAGTGTGACCAAAGACTGCTGCGAAAAGAAGTGGAGAGGAAATGAAAAAGGAGAGAGAAGCAACCCGGAGATGGAGCCAGCGGGGGGATCGATTATCTAGAGGGAACTCTAGAATAATGTTGGAACCGCGGAGTGTGACTGGGTACTGCAGTAGTCTGGTTAGAGACACTGGTAGGGCACTCGTAAGAAGCAGGGGGGAAGAGGGGAAGAGGGGGATAGGGAGGATCAGATATATACACGACATGTTACAACCAGAATTACGGTAGGGTGGTCACAGGGGGGCAGGAGAAAAGGGACCATTTCTGGCGATCAAACACTCCTGTAGATAAAGAGAGAGAAGGAAAGGGGCGATCACAGGGGTACGAAAAAGGGGAAGGGGGAAGTTACCATGTAAAGATGCTAAATACCGGATTTGCGCGGGAAAAAGTGGGTGTGAGTAAAATGCGTGTAAAAATTGTAAAACTAAAGGTCGAAAGGGGAGGGTACGGTGGGAGGGGGCAAAATGGTCACTATTACGGATTGATTATGCCAACAAATATGGTACGACGATAAATGAAAAGCTACAGGGGATTGAAAGCCTTCACGATAAGAGAGAGAGATACATGGAATGACTGCGAAAGAAGAAACGAACGCAAATCTCTACTGATTCTAGACACGACTATGGGCACGGGGGCACCAGCCAAATATAACCCTTTCGGATACTGTACAGACGACTGACAACTACTTGGACTCCCGGTCCTTGCTGAGGAGGCGCGCCATGAGATTGCGGGCGGCCGGCGGGGGAGGAATGGGCGGAGGGGCAGGGCGCTCCGAGGGCGCCGAAGGTGGAGGAGCTGGCGCGACGGGAGCCGCAGATGCCACCGTCTCCGGCCGAGGGCTTGCTGGTCTGGAATC
This sequence comes from Levipalatum texanum, assembly GCA_014805385.1. NCBI lineage: Eukaryota > Metazoa > Nematoda > Chromadorea > Rhabditida > Diplogasteridae > Levipalatum > Levipalatum texanum. Next base: position 13,276 of record JACMIG010000051.1, read on the forward strand.
ATATTATTGACTTTTTGGAAAAAAATCAATAAATCTACCTGCTCGGACTCGGATGCCTCGCGAGGGGCGAAACGGGAATGGGACTGGTGGTGAGGACGGTGGGTGGAGGAGCCCCGGATGCTGGCAGAACCATTCCCACGGGACGCGGTAGAGACACCGCCGGTTTCAGTCCTGGAACAAATTAGTGAATAAATATCTTAGAAAATCGATGACCGGAAAATCAATAATTGTCGAAAAACTTACCACTAAGGGTGGAAGGCCGCGCGGAGAGGGACGAAGATGACGAGCTCGTGGAGGACGAGAGAACGGCGGAGAAGGCAGACGCAGGTGATGAAGACAGTGAAGACGAGGCGAGAACCAAGGGGGACCTACATAGGGTCATTCGTTACTCTAATTGGCAATCAGCTTAAAGTCGCTAAATGGAGTTATCACTACTCCTTTTAGTGGCGCCGTTGGAAAAAACAATTCTGTACCTGTGCTCGTCGCGCAGTCCGACATCGCTCATGCGCTTGCTTGCTCCCTCCCTCGGCGACGCCTTCTCGGCGGTCGGAGGGACGGGGACGAAGCTCGAGACGGAAGGCACCGCCACTGATGGGGCAACTGAAATAAGCGTCAATCAATGGGGCGACCGTTAAGCGCAGTAAGCTCGGAATCCAGAAAAGACTTGGCAAGGCGCCAAAATAAATTGCCAATGTGCCAAGACTCACTCATCGTCGCCGGTTGCTGCAGAATAACGCCGTCTTGCGAGGAGACCGACCTGGAGCATCACGATTATACCGTATCACTTCGCAGAGTCAGGGACTTCCAATCAGGACCACTCACTAACCTCGGCATAAATGTCTGCTTCTGGCTGCTGCTTCCGGGGACGATGTCACCCGCAGCACGCTTACCGCTCAGGCGTCTACAAATTACAACAATAGTTTCATCGCCCCATTTAGAATCTGATAGCTCCTTTGAGCTTTTATTACTGTGTTTAGAGTGGAGGGCGAGTACCAAAGCATTGTGTACCTGAGCAGGCTGCTCGGCTTGCGCGGCTTCTTCTCGCAGGGGAGGCGTCGCTTGGGGCACTTGGGCTTCTTCTTGGCGAGCTTGCCGACGGACTTGCGGGGACCGCCCTCGCGGATGCCCGTAGCTGTCAGTGGTACAACCTGGAGGAGATAAATGTTGCACTTCTATCGAAATAAAATAAATGTAAGATTCTTATTCGTTCATATTATTTCCCTCACCTTGAGAGCAATCTCTCCGCCGGTCGCGCTGAGCATTAAATTCATGAGTTGCGGATGCGTCAGATTGTGGACGGGCTGAGTGTTGAGATGCGTGATCATGTCGTCGGTACTGTAATTAATAGGAAATAGTATTTTTATTTCGATTATTGATTTATAATTTACAAACATTTCTTGGAAGGACACAAATTTAATTGTACTTTAAATTATTACCGTAGTCCAGCCTCAAACGCCGGTCCGCCCTCGTCGACGGAGCTGACAATGTGCTCGATGGTGTAGTAGTCCGAGTGTTCGCCAAGGTACACGCGCACCGACCGAATCGTAAAGCCAAATCCCCGCAGTCCTTTCCTGAAAAAAAAGAAATTGTATTGATAAAAATCGGTACAATCACTAATTTGATCGCTTTCGTTTTGCTATGATTCCTTTTTATCATACGTTTCATCATTTCAGCATAGTGTTTATTCCGTTTTCAACTCCGTCACTACATTTTTTATATGTTTCATCATTTCAGCATAGTATGCCGTGTTAAATTCCGTTATTACGTTGATGTCCGTTCGTATCCAAAAAACGTACTTGACAACAATGGGCGGTGCCCGCAGCTGCGCCGGTCCTCCCGTAATCGGAGCGGGTGACAGTGGATGTTCTCCTCCCGCCTCGTAGCTGCTCGCCGATGAGCCGGACGCAGCGCCCGGTGAGAGCTGGCCTGAACATCAACAAATGGCCCCAACTCTAATTTACCAGTACGCCCACAATTCCTCCCTATCACTTCACTAAACACCCTAGCCACGCCGTACCATGACACAGCGATCCGCCTCCCGATGTGCTCGAGATCCCAGACGGAATAACAAGTTGCAGTGGCGAGCCGGGGAGACGGTCCATTGACTGTAAATCGATTTATTGATCGCTCAATAAATTTCCAAATCATACCGTAGCAGACACACTGCGACTCCGCGTCTGTCCCTCATCGACGGGACTGAGTTCGTGCATTTCCGCGCCGCGCTTCGAGCATCCTGGCAGGGAGCCGTGCGACGTGTGGCCTTCCTGAAGAGAGAAGAGTGTGCTTTCAGCGTCGACGTATCTCAGTATCCCCCATTGCGTGCATATTGGTAAACGTCGTCATGGGTGCAGTGCACTCAGCTCGAACCTCATCGGGGTCGCAGTGAATGGCGAAGCGTGGCAGGGGAGAGCGGCGAGAGACGGACGAGGCAACGGTGGACGTCGAATCAGTGCGCAGGCGCTGCAATGAGCAAAGCGGTGTGTGGGGAGTAGTGGGAGAGAGGGGACGGAGGGGAAGGGAGGAGCAGTGGTGGAGAAGCCAGAGTTAGAGCAATGGCAGAGAACAACGAGGAATACAAAGGATAGAACGCTAGAAGCAGCATTGATGCAGAGCAAGCACAATCCGAAGTAGAGCGAGACGGAGGAAGGGTGGTGGAGGCTTCGCGTACCCCTTCTTCTCCATGCGTGTGCCTCCTCTCGCTAAAGGCAAAGGCGTCCATGGACGAGTCCGTCGACGACGGCGCCGTTCCGACGTAGCCACCCGTGCCTGAATGGGAGGAACCATATTTATTCGTTTCTTGAAACATAAAAAATCATGCCCGTCTAACGAAACTTTATAAACGCCGATCCAACAAAGTCTCCTCGCTATTCGCAGTATCTCCGGAAAATTAATTCCCCCGCTCCTCACCGGTCGTTCCACTGCTGCTGGTCGACAGATTGGATTGTCGCTGAGCCGAGAATCGACGACGAAGCAGAACAGCCGATGGCATGGGGCAATTGGCGTACTTCTCCATCTCGCTCATCGAATCCGTCGTCGAGTGGTCCTCGGATGACTGGGCGGACGGTGGTGCCGGCTTGCGGGGACTGGGGGCTCGGCGACTGCCACTGCCACCGAGGGAAGAGGGAGAGGGAGAGGGCGACGGCGCCGAATCGACCTCGTGGGAGAGCGGAGAGGTGCAGGCCTGGAGAATATGTATACGTTTTATATTTTTTATATTTTTTGATTACGAATAATACTTTTGTTGTTATTCCTCACAAGTACCTGTATCCTATCCGGCGGTAGCAGCGGTCCGGGTTCGATTCCAACAATCGAGTGGCGTGGAGAGGCAGTCGAGAAGGAATGGAACATCGGCGCAGCCCCTCCCTCCTCCTCCCCGCACGACTCCGCATCGTGGTTGTAGCGATCGGTGCGAGCTAGAAAAGGAATCGTTGAAAAATGGCAAAATGTCAAAAAAAAGTTTTGTAAAAGCGTCTAGAAAACAACTAACAGTCAAAGTAGCTCGTATCCTCGTCGTTCTCGAGCTGCGGCACAAACTCGGCCTTCTGTCGGAGCAGCGTATTGAAGTCGAGGCCGACGAAAAATTCGTGAGCCATCAACTCCGATGCTCCAGTCACCGAACCTGGAATCGATAATTTATTTTTTTAGATCGATCATTGATATTACCGAGCCGTTCGCAGGCATTCTTCTCGAGCAGCTGACGAATGAGGCTTTCCGCTGCGGGTGGCAGCGCCTCCTCTCCATCGGGATATTCGACTTCGTCTTGAAATAGACCATGATAACATAGTTGTAAAGCATCTAGCGATAAACTCTGATCAGCCCTATTCTGTTCGAGAATACTGTTCTTCTGACCAACATTAGCATAGCGTCAAACACTTTTTTCGGGAAGAGATCCATAAATATTTTTTGAGATCTAATGGAGGCCAATTATCACTTATCACGTGAATTCGCTACTAGTAAGTAATCTGAATCTCATTGGAAAGCTCACCCGATATAACATTCCCAAACAGCTCCTCAGGCGACTCGCCGCTAAATGGAACGCATCCAATGAGGAACTCGTAGCTGATGATGCCGAGCGCCCACCAGTCCACGGGCTTACCGTAACCCTGGCGCAGTATCACCTCCGGGGCAATGTACCTGGAACGATAGGAGATACAATAGACGTCTATTCGAAACTACACAGCGATACGAGGGGGCTAGTGCAGTTCTCTCCGAGACCCCGAAAAAGAGGGATACTGTAGTCTTCGCAACGGGACCAAGTCGAGGTGAGAATTGTGCGGGACTGACTCTGGCGTTCCACAAAGCTGCTTGTCCTTGAACTGCTGCGTCTCGGGGACGTCGAATCCTTCGGCCACGAGCGTCGTTCGATTCATGAGTCCAATCTTGGAGAGACCAAAGTCCGTCAGCTTGATATGACCCATAGCAGTGATGAGGAGGCTGAAAAAAATTCGATAATTGGTGAGATGAAACCACAACCACAAAATTCGCAAGGTTCAAACTACAAACTCTCAATGATCAAAGATCAAACGACAGGCTACTCACTTATCGGGCTTGAGATCGCGATGAACGACGCCATACGAGTGGAGGTACTCGATGGCGAGCACCGTCTCCGCTACGTACAACCGAGCCAGATCGACTGGAAGCGTTCCCGCATTCTTGAGCAGCGACGCACAGTCACCGCCTTCCACGTATTCCTGCAGACATCCGCGATAAAATCGAGAGAATAAGATCAAGACCAATAGATCAGAGATCAAAGATCAACGACTCACCATGAGCATGCACAAGTGGTGCCGTGTCTCAAAGCTGCCGTAAAACGAAACGACAAAAGGGTTATCCGTCATCGTCAGGATGTCACGCTCCGCAAAGACCTGAAAAGGGGTGGCTCAAAAATTGACAGCGTGCCAATTTCTAACCTGATCGATTTGATTCCGCAGCATCAGCGTCTGCTTGTTCATCTTTTTCAACGCAAATCGTTGGCGCGTCTCGCGATGCCGAACGAGGTACACAGCTCCGTAGGCTCCGTTCGAGACCAGCTGGAAGTAGTTTGAAATTTATGATTTCCATGAACACGCGCACAATTTCGCTAAATCACCATGACAAACATGCACCCTTTCAGTGAAATTATTCTAATTCTAGAGAAACAAAAGGGGCCGATCGCTATACGCCACAAGTCTGTAAGGGCGGGTTCAGAAAGTATCTCACCCGTATCGTCTCCAGGTCCTCCTCGCAGGGCGCTCGCTGCGCGGGGAAGCGGCTCTCCGTCGACTCATAGTGGCTACCTGGAATAATCGATAATTGATTCACGCTCTGATATCTGAGCACCAGAAACAGATCCGGGCTCTTCCACAGTAACAGCGGGGGTGGAGGGCGGCGAGTGGCCGGCTGCCTGCTCCGCCTCCAGCAGAGGATCGCGATCCAGGCCGAGCTTGCCTAAATAAATATTCAGTAAATCGATTAGAAATCAATAAATCAATCGATATATAGTGAGCGTACCAATAATATACTGCGGTAGATCGGGTACGCGCGCCGTGCCGGATCCGAGCTGTTCCCTTACAACGCCCTCCGCCTCCTCCAGCAGATGGTAGAACTCGTCGGGGTCAAATTCGAGGCATTCCAGAAGGCGGGCAGGACGGGAGACAATCATGAGCAGCGCCTTGACGAGTCGATTGAGGTACTCGAAAGATTCGCCCGAAGTCTTGACCATCGCCTCGTTCAGCGTCTCATCCAGGCGCTGGCTCATCTCGCAGAAATAGCTGCACGTTATCGTGTCGTCGCGCGAGCGACCCAGGCAATCCGAGGCGATCTACAACTCAATAATTATTCAATCGATAAATCAATAAATGCCTCAACAAGCTGATGGTGGAGGAAGCGCGTTGCTCCATCGGCTATCAACCGCAGAAGCGACGGATCCAGCGTAGTCTCTGCCGTCAGCACCATGCTTTTGCGATTGCGAGCACCGATCGCGCCGGCGGATGCGTCTTCTGTCTGGAAAGTGTGAACTTTTTCATCTTGCCAAATCGAGCTACGGTACCTCTGCCGAGCTCGGTCCCCCGGAGAGCGGTGCATTGGCGGCAACGAAAACGGACAGCTTCTCCTCCATCTGTTGCTTGGCACGCGGGAAGCGCTCCTAAACGAATTTAGTTAAAAAAAGATCTTTCATTGATCTCCGGATAGAATCGATAGGCTTAATTATTTTTTCTAAATTCCGCACCTTGTAAACACTATTCCTCGTGACAACGTCCGTCGTCCATTCCGGGCCACCGAGCTTGACGGGGCTTCTGCAAAATAGTACGTGTATTTTTTGCAAAGATGTTTGTGAATACCATTACACGTAAATAATAATAAATAAATAAATAAATATGCAAAAAAGCTACTCACACCAACGTCAGACTCCGACTCCTCGGGCGGAAGCCTCCGAGGGCCGCACCGTAGGGATCATCAGCTGCCGACGAATCTGCCGAATCAAAGCGATGACCGCCACTACCTCCTGCAATATTTCCACTTCTTATTGTTAGCACAGAGGTAGGAAGCGGAAGTAAGCGCGGAACGATATAATCACCTGGATTGAGTGACCGAAACTCTGCCGCCATCTCGTTGAGCGCCTCATTCGACGAATATTGTGACTAAAGAGGGATCGATAAACCGATATCTACGGAACGGGTCAACGCACCGAAAATGCCGAATTACTCCCGGGCGTGCCGTAGCCACTTGTGGATGGGAGGGATGCCAGCGACCATCTCCTAAGAGAATTATCGATTGATGAAATTTTTCATTGATCCAATTCTGAAGGGGATCAATTTCGCATCATTTTACCTATTATCGTGGCCGGGTGCCATCAGCGAGCTGCCACTCCGCGTCGAGTACGATCTGGAAAAAAATCCTCGTCATTCCGGAAATACGGCATTTTTCTGCATGAAAGGTCACTCGCTTGCAAATGCAGAGGGCCGGGCAAAGCGTGTCAAATTGTCACGTAGAGGGCTGACGCATAGTATCCCCTCGGGATAAATTATGATTCTAGCCGCCCCCAATTCCTGATTCATGTTGCTGCTCCCGAATGAAAATGGAGATGAAGAATGGCTTTCAGAAGGGGGCGGCTTGGAAGGAGACCGAAAGTGGATTCCATTTTATCTCGTTAGTGGAAAGGCTTTCTTTGTTCCTCCCGGATGGCCCTCGTAGAAGGGCCTCGCAAAAAAAACATTGCGGAAATGCGATTGTTGGAATGGGAGGGGAGAGGGGGGCTTCTTTGCCCAGACAAAGCTGCGCGAGAAGCAACGAGGCCATTAGAAAGAGGAAATTCAAGTAGAGGGGAGACAAGAGTCAGGGCTAAATGATGACATCACCCAAAGAGGCGCCATCCACTCACCTCAACGGTACCGGAGCCGTTCCTCTCGATGTCGAAGGCGCCGTAGACCCAGCACCAACAGCAGCCGTGGGCAGAAGTTGTCTGTAAAATACAGATTTATTGCAGTGCAGGTATCATTCTGAAGAGGGGGGACGGAAGGCTAAAAACTTACCGATGGGGTGATTTGCATCGCGGTGCGAGTACGGGACTCGTGCTCGTGTTGAGGGAACGCCGTGCGGTGCCGTGTCGGGCAGAGCTCCGTTGCGAGAGCGACAGCACATCCTTCTGAAAATTAGACAGTCAGTAATGGTAACTTTGAAACATAACAAAAATATTTTACTCACTGCCCTCAAATATTTTATGTTTCACAGACCCATTAGCTTCTAAAAATGCATTCAACACCAATGAAGCTGTCAGAACGAGTGAAACCCTTGAAATCAGTGCGTAGCACCTTTTAGGGATACCGATAAAAATAGCTTCAGGATCATTTGCATACGCAGTTACCGTACCCCCCTCACCCTGAGTTGCGCCACGGGACTTAGACAGACTGTTGATCCTCCAGCCCCTCCAGACAGTCTCCCTAGCGAAGGCGATGACTGCAGCATCGCAAAGCAGGATACCGATCGGTTGACCGTTGGGGAGCCGGGGTATCCCTGGCGGAATGCCACTCCTCCTCCACAGGGAGTCCCCGCCGATGAGCCCGTGCTCGTCGACGAGGCTCCATCATCGTCCGTTGAGGACTCCCTCGAGAGGTGTGTTCCATAGTCCCTCCGTGCCGATCGGGATCTCCTCTCCGCTGCGAGTCTCGATAGCATGGAAGGGAATCTTCTCCACGGCGACGATGAATCATCGTGGGAGGAGAACCACGACGAGGAGGTCGTCGATGGCATGGAGGGGAAAGAAACAGGGGGCGACAATGGAATCGAGGGGGGCTGCGCGCCCTCTGCTTTCTCGATTGTCGATAGTGGGGGAGCCTGACTCGGCCCGGCCCCTCGGGGGTCTCTCCCGGGTCCCCTCCTCCTCCTCCTCCTCCTCACGAATTGGGCCAGGAGAGGAGGAACAAGCCAAGAGAGGGAGGCAAAGAGTGTTGTGGCTGATACACACGGGCACCAACAATGGCACGACGATTCCTCCTTCGTTCTAGTGATCCTCTGGGGATCCCCTTCTGTTGTGGACAGCGCGTCTTAATTAAGACGACGACCAGCTCCGTGGTCTACGAGACGAGAGCACGAAATTGCAATGGGAGGGACGACTCCATGTGAAATTTTGCCACCGGAAACGTCCTCTTTGCACGCAGGAGGGGGTGGAGGGGGAGGGTTGAATGATTTCACTCTTCCTCCACTGGGTCGTCTGGGGGTCATGTATTCTGGGGGCTTCCAGATGGGAGGCCTCCCTCCTTCTTTTCCCCTTTGATGGGTCGTGGCCATTATGTGGTCATCTCCCTCGAGGGAGAGGGGGGGGGGGGGGGGGGGCGGGGGGGGGG